>JABUQX010035124.1:0-10000 GCA_015478945.1 Trachelipus rathkii
ATAATAGAGATAATTTATACTGTGACACTGGAATAAAATTTGAAATTAATATACCTTCATTTGAATCATTTTTAATTAAATTTGAAATATATATAAGTTATCCATTGATAGGTAAATAATAATAGTTTTTAGTAGTTTAATTTTAATTTAAAAAATTAAATATGTAAACGCATTGCATTTTTTATAGTATATTATTTATAAGCCTTTGGTATTATAAAATTATTTAGGTACATATTTTATAAAATTATTTACATACAAATTTCCCTTAATTTTATATTTTGCTCTTAATGTAGAGCTTTAACATAAAATGGATGGGATGCTTGGCTCTGTTGGTAGGTTATAGAGTATTTTCATTACTTAACCGTGGTAGTTTTAAAATTATTTCTTCTGCATTTTGAAGTTTCAAAGCTCGTAGTAAAAGGTTTTTCGGTTTTAAAGATATGTTATCGGCTGGTAATGCAAAATTTGTTACCATTGTGTTCAATATAGTTCTTCGGAGCTGGTGAACTATTATTATTTTTTTTCTTAGTCACTACACAGAAAATATTTTGTTTCTGGCTTCATCCACAGGAAAATTGGACTCTACAAACAAAATGAGGCTCAAGTTGCGCAGTCCTCCTAACATACACAAGAAACATTAAAAGGAATGCCCCATGTATATATATAATATATATAATATTATATAATATATATATATATATGTATATATTATATATTAATATATTATTAATATATATATATATTATATATATTATATATATATATATATATTATATATTATATATATATATCAATACATATATATATCTAATAGTTTGTGTTAGATCGCTCGCAGATATTCTGTAATTAAGTATAGTGATGAGGTTGGTCGCTGTAGCGCCTACCTCTGTCTGTTCGTTGTTAGGTGCATGGTTGAGAGGCTAGTATACATCATGCGAGCTATCAGAGCTGTTAGTATGTTGTTATTGTTAGTGATTATAGTTGTTTATATTATGTGTAGACGTCTTTTAGTGTGAGTACGTATATATTAATATATATATATTATATAATAGGGTATGCGTGAGGGTCTTTTATAATACTATTAATAGGGACTCATCTATTCTTTCTGATCGCGTAATGAGATAGTCTGTAGAAGTGTCGGTCTAATATTGTTTATGTCATTATCATACATCACTCGGACTGCGATCACTCTTATGATATAATATATTATATATATAATTATTATTATAATATATATTGTTATTATTATATATATATATATATTATATATATATTGTATATATATATATATATGATATATATATATATATATATATAGGTATATTATATATATATATTATATATATAGTATATATATAGTGTGTGTGTATATATAGTTATATATTAATATGATATATATTTATATATATATATTATATATATAATATATAGTATATATATATATATAATATATATATATATATACTTTTTTTATATAGTGAGCTCTATGGCAGGTGTTAGTGATATATGTGTTGGTTGGTAAGGCTTCTGAATGGAATCAAAAGTATTTATGATGATAGTGAGGCGTGTGTAAGAATAGAAATGGGTGCAAAAGTGATTGTTTAGTATTTAATAGCGGAGTGAGGCAAGGGTTGTGTTATTCTCCTTGGTTACTCATTTGTATATGGATGGCGGTTATTGAAAGAAGTTAGAGTGGGGTGGCAGTGAAATCGGTGTTTACGTAATGATGGAGAAATGGAGATTAGTGGAGGGTGCCCTACCTATTATATGCGGTGATTTGGTTTTGTGTGGTGAATCTGAAAGAGAGTTTTGAGAAGGATTGTGGTAGAGAGATTTGGCAGTGTTTGTAAAAGGAGGGGTTTTTTAAATGTAAACGTAGATAAGAGTAACGGTTATGGTTGTGAGTGAGGACAGTCCTCATGTGAAGTTATGTTTAGATGGTGAGCAGCTGAACAAGTGTCTGAGTTTAAGTATTTGGGTATGTGTTTGGATGAGAAGGGAACGGATGATGCAGAGTGTATAAGAAATGTTGTGAATGCCAGGAAGGTTGCTGGTGGCATATTAGAATCGTTTGGTTGGAATGTACATTGGACTATATCTTGATGTGCGCTAGGGTCTACATGAGGGTATGTTGTTGCCGTGTTTTATGTGTAAGTAGCGAGACTATGGTCTGGTATAAGATATGTATAGATTTAAAGTTCAATGTGTTCAGAATGGAAAATCTTAGGAGCATGTCTAGGTGTGAGAGTTAATTTGATAAAATGAGGATTGAACGTATTAGAGAGCTGTGTGGTGTGAAGAAAGGGTTAAAATGAGTAGAATATTAATGAAAGATGTGTGAGTATGGTTGGTCAGTGTGGAAAGGATTGAATAATAGTCGGTTGGTTAAGCGGATGTATAGTGGCTGAGTGTGTTGGGAACCGACCGGCTGGAGACCGAAGAAAATAGTGATTGAGTCAGGAACGAATGTCTGAAGAGAAGAAATTGTGAGTTTGGCAGAACGAGAATAAAGGTGCATAAATAGGAGTGTACTCATGGCGGGTTTTTTGTGAGAGAGTATGGTTGTGGCGCACCTCTGGGCCAAGGGATGAACTCCATATTGACGATTTACTCATAGTGAGGGTCCGTCGCGGTTCCCATGGAACTGCTATGGGTGGATTTTTTCTGTTGCTGGGACGAAGTTCTCACTAATTTAAAATGGGCGGTAAGGCTGGGTTTCCCTTCCGAACTTTGTCATTCTTCATCTTTGCTTGTTGTTGCTTTTCCGATCGCATTTTGACACTGCACCTTACCCCCAGTCTTGGGGAAAAGAGATAGATAAAAAAAGAAAGATAATTTTTCGTATTATGAGTGTTCACACTCAGAAATAAGTAATTTTAACATATCAACAAATGAAGTTATTATATTAGTCTTCAAATTTGTAGCAAATTAATTATTGAAAACAAAATGTATTTTTAAACATTAAAAAGTATGTGTATTTTTAAAACTTTATTACTTTCTACATAAAATATTTAATATACCACAAAAATAAACATATATTTTTTTTTTTTTGGGTAACAATTAAAATTTTGTATTTAGATTGAGAAACAATTTTCAAATAAAAATTAATTTAAACGCAAGTAAAATAAAATTAATTAATAATAATAAACTTAATAAAATAATAATAATAATAATAATAATAATAATAATAATAATAATAATAATAATAATAATAATAATAATAATAATAATAATAATAATAATAATAATAATAATAATAATATAATAATAGATAATAATAATAATAATAATAATATATGTAAAAAATAATTAATAAAAAGAATAACAAATTTTATAAAGAAAAATAGTGATAATAATAATAATAATTAATAATAATAATAATAATAATAATAATAATAATAATAATATTAATAATAATAATAATAATAATAATATTAATTATATAATATAATATAATAATATATAATAAAATAATAATTATAATTATATATAATAATAATAATAATAATGAAGTGTTTTGTTAATATATATATATATATATATATATATATTATATATATAATATATATATATATATATATATATATATATATATATATATAATATATATATATATATATATATATATATATATATATATATATATTCCCTAAGATGAGTTGTGTGGGTCACTACAACACCACGGGAGACCGCCAACTCCCTAGTAGTGATTGGTTAATGGTGGATAAAGGTTACTTACTATCTTTGAAAGTCTACTCTAGTAGTGGCTTCTCCGAGACTACTTTATTTGGGCCGTTATTATAAATGAAGATGTAAATGGAAAGTACACTGCGTATGTATGTGTGTGTGTGTGTGTGTGTGTGTGTGTTTTATGTCATCTGTGGTCGAAGGCAAATGGCCTACCAAAATCCATCGGAGTTGGGGTAAAATCCTAAGACTGGTAAAAAATCAAAAGCCGACGTGTTCAAGATACACGACGTTTGAAAGTCTGCAAGTCAAAGGTATTGGAAAAACAGATGAAGGAAGTGTGTTCCAAACTTGACCGGTGGAGTATATATACAGATTGGGCAAATTCGGTTAAGTGTAAATTATATAGACTTTGTAATTTTTTTTCAGACACGTCCATCCAAGACGATATTTAGAAGTGAGGAGTATCGTAAAAATCAACCGAATCGACGACATACAACCAACCTCATTCAAAGAACCCACTTCGAAAGGAAAGGAACGTCAAACCATTCTTCCGCTTGGTGTGAAACAATTGTTCTGCAAAATAACACAAAGCCATTTTAACGAAAAGATAACGTCCTCCGTGGTCGACGGAATGAATTCTTCTGTCTAAGTAGTAGAAAATGAAGAAACTCAATGGACTTGTTCTCATGGTGAGAGATGAAATCTTGTTTTTACTATATCAGTGATCTACAATGCACATTAACATCCACACTTGTTTTGAAAACATTTTATAAAACCCAAGAGTAGTCCCATAGAATTGTTATAAAAATTTCATTATTAGTATGAATATAACTTATTAGGATGTTAGTGGGTTAATTTGTACAGTGTATCATCCTAATCGTTGACTGCGATGTTCAAGACGTGTCTCTTGGGCGTTTGTATTTTGCAGAAGGAGGAAGAAGTCCTCGTGATACAATAAATAAGCAAATCTAATCCAACTAGTCATACTTATTATGCACGAACAGCTGACGTGTGGTCCTACAAAACACCAGGGACTCATGCGTGTCAAAAGTTCTGTTTCATTGGGATGAGTAGTTATTATTAGTTATTATTATATGATTATATTATTATTATTATTATTAATTATTATTATTATTATTATTATTATTATTATCATCATTAATTGATGTTATTAGATTGTTTTCAGTATTATTAATATATTATTATTATTAAATATATATTATTATTTCTATAATATATATATATATATATATATAATATATATATATATAATATATATATAATATATAATATATATATATATATATAGATATAATATATATATATATATTTATATATATAATATATATATTATATATATATATATATATAATATATATATTATATATAATATAATATATATATATATATATATTATATATATTATAATATCATTATTATATATATATAATATATATATATATATAGTATATATATTCTCTATATATTATATATATAATATAATATAATAATATATAATATCATATATATATATATATATATATATATATATATATATATATATATATATATATATATATATATATATATATATATATATATATATATATATATATATATATATATATATATATATATATATATATATTTTATTTATTTTATTTATTTTTTGTAAATTAAACTTTGGAATTTGAAAATCTATTGTGTACGATATCACTGTAATTAAAATAATGTAGTGCATAGTATAAAGACTGCAGCAAGGCATATTAATTACATGGAAGTTGTGAAATTATCGAAATGTCTGTAAATCAATTGTTGCAGAGAGGCTCGTCAGAAACAACTTTTTATTTCCGAAGTAAGGTTATTTGTATGCAAAACAACACAAAAGAAAACTATCCATAGACCCTAAGGAAAGACCCTAAGGTTCTAACTGTGTATAGAAGTTCGAAAAATTTAAAGAACTCTTTTTTAACATTTAGAAGTTTCTAAGAACATTGTTTGTTTATTAAAGCTTTGCTGGAAATACATTGAATAACTCAAATTACGTGTATGTGATAATTGTTTCGTACTGGCCATATTGGAAGCATAATATATATTATATTTAAGATACGTGATTAAAAAACAATTTTTGCTAACTTTGAAAGTGTTAACGTCATTTGTTGACGGGGATTATTTGTGAAGATAAGTTATTGTTTGAGAAATCTTCGTTTGTGAATCTTTTGGGTGCGACACTGTAACTAAAACAATGTAGTGTATAGTCTGGAGACTGCAACAAAACATATTAATTCCATGGAAGTTGTGAAATTATTGAAGTATCTTTGAATCAATTGTTGTAGAGAGGCTCGTCAGAAACATCTTTTTATTTCCGAAGTAGGGTTGTTTATGTGAAAAAAAAAAAAAAAAAAAAAAAAAAAGAAGCAAAACAAAGGAAAACTATCCATAGTTCCTAAGGAAAGACCCTAAGGTTCTAACTTTGTATAGAAGGTCGAAAATTTAAAGAACCTTTTTTTGTTTTTTAACATTTAGTGGTTTCTAAGAATATTATCTCGTTTAATAAAGTTCTGCTGAAAATACATTATATAACTTAAAATACGTTTATGAAGAGTAGCACTATTGAAAAGGGTTTTTAAAGAATTTTAAATAAATAATAAGTAAATAAAGGTTTTTAATAGATAATTAAGTTTTAACGGGAATTTTAAAGGAAAAGGAAAGGGAGGTGGGGGAGGGGAGGAAAGGGAGGAAGGGGGGAGGAGGAAGAGGGTGGGGGAATAGATATAAACTGAGAGTGTTTTAACCTTTTATTGTTTTTATATTATTTTAACGTATCTTGTTATTGTTATTGTGGGTTGGTGAGCGGGGTGGTAGCCCTAGGTGTTGGGAAGCACCTAAGGTGGGGGGTCCCGTAAAGCGTACAGCCTGATTGAGTTATATATAGAAGTAGGGAAAGATGGGGGAGGAGAGTGGTAATTAGGATGGGGTGGTAATGAATGCTGAGAGGGTAAACGAGGGATTTGAAGGGGAGGAAGTGGGGTTGATGGTTTGAGGAACAAGGTTGGCATGTGTTTAGGGATAAACAGAATACTAAGTTGAAGGGAAAAAGGGAGTTGGATTTTCGGAAAATACAAGGGTAATGGTATCGGGGTGAGCGAGAGAGTGAAGGGCGAGGGAGGGGGGTGGAAACTAGTTTTTTGAAGGAAAGAAGATGTGGGACAAGGTGAGATTGTGTAACCAGGTGAGTTCTAGGAAATGTGGGTAAAAGTGAAATTCGTGGGGGAAATGTGGGTTTTTATTATTTGTGCATATGCACCAGTGAATGGAGCGAGAGAGAGGAGAGAGAAAAGAGTTTGGGGAGAATTGAATGAGTGTTTTGGAACAGTTTTGGGGTAAGATGAAAATTGTCTATTTGGGAGATTTGAATCAAGGAGTGGGAAGGGAGGAGAAGGAAAGAATAATAGGACCTTTTGGGGTAGGGGAGAGAAATGTTAATGGAGAAAGTCTGATAGAGTTGTGTGTCGAAAGAAGAATGATAGTGGGGGAATAACTTTGTTCAAAAAAATAATGAATAATCATTAGAGTATAAATGGAAGAGTGAGGATAACGGGGGGAAGAGCGATACTAGATTAATGTGTGTTTAAATGGGAACGATAGAGGTAGATTATTAGATGTAAATGTGTTTAGAGGGGCGGGGAGGGGGAATATCGGATCACTATTTGGTGATTGCCAGGATAAGGGTGGGAGGAGAGGTGACGGTGAGGGAAAGGGGAGAAAAGAGGAGAGTGGAATGATAAAGGTGAAAAATTGTGAGAGATAGTATGTAAGAAAGGGAGTTTTAGGAGATGTATTGGACGACAGGTGGACGAACCGTGCGAGGGACGGGAATTGGGAGGTGGAGGGGGGTGGAAGAGATTTAGAGAGGCAGTATGTGAAGAGGCTAAAAGGGGTATGTGGCGTAAAAAGGGTGGGTGCAAGCAAAAGGAAAGGGAGTGAATGGTGGAGTGAGGAGGTGAAGGAGGTGGTGAAAAGGAAAAAGGAGGCTTATGTAAATGGTTGGGAAGTAGGGGAGAAGATAGCTGGGAGGAATATAGAAAAGGGTTAGAGTGGAAGCAAAGAAGGGCAGGTGGAGAGGGCGAGAGAAGAGCAAAGAGGAATGGTGTAGATAAAGTGACGGAAAAATTTTTGAATCGGAGAGTAAGATGTCTGGAAAGAAGTTAATAAAAAAAAGGAGAGGAGGAGGGGTTGGGGGAGGGATTAAGGCAGGAGATGGGGATGGATAGGAGGAGAGATAGTTTGAGGAAAGAGGTGGGGGGAGTATTTTTAGTGACCTATTGAATGAAGGGGGGTTGGGGTATGGGGAGGAAGATATGCAATAGAGTGAGGATGGGAAATGAAGTGGGGAGGGAGGGGAGGATGAAATACAAATGGAGGAAATATTAGGGCCGTGAATAAAGGAAAAAAGGGAAGTCCGCAGGTCTGGATGGTGTGTGAATGGAAATGTTGCAGAAGGGAGGTATAGGGGTGGAGGAATGGGCTTTGCATAGTTAATATTAACTATGCTTTGGAGGAGTGTGAGGTACCCAAGGATTGGGAGGATGGATGTTGGTTCCCGTATAAGGGAAAGGGGAATAGGATGGCAGTGGAAATTTAGAGGTAAAATGGTCTTTAAGTGTGGTAGGGAAAGTGTACGGAAGAATACTGATTGAGAGAGAAGAGGTTAACGGAGGGGAGAATGGGGGCAGAACAAGAGGATTTAGGGAGGGAAGGGTGTGTGGACCAAGTGTTCACACTAAAGATGCTTGTGGAGAAAAGTATTGAGAGGAAAGGGAAAGTGTATGGGTGTTTTTTAGATTTAGAGAAAGCATATGATAGAGTGAATAGGGGTGAATTGTGGAGGGTGTTGGATGAAAATGGAGTGGGGGGTAAACTAGGTAAAGGTATTAGGGCCTTTTATAGGAATAGTAGAATGTGTGTGAGAGTGTTAGGAGGGGAGAGGGAGATGTTTGGGATGGTGTGTGGATTGAGGGTGTGTAATGTCGCCGTGGCTATTCAATTTTTTTATGGAGAGTGTTTGCAGAGGAATGGTGAGGGGAGGGGATGGGGGTGGAATTGATGAATTGGGGATGATAGAAGGGAAGTGAACATGAAACTGTTTGCGGATGATACTGCGCTAGTGGCGAGAAGAACGCGAAGGGCTGAGGTATTTGGTGAGGGAGTTTGAGAGAGTGTGTTGGCAAAAGGGTCTTAAGATAAATCCAGGTAAAAGTAAAAGTGTTAGTGTTTTGATGAGGGAAATGAGGAGGGGGAGGGGTAGAGGTTAGAGTAGGGGGGGGTTAGTATTGGAAGAAGTAAAGATTTTTTAGATATTTAGGGATGTAGGGATGGAGTTGGGTAAGGGGGAAGGGATGAAGGCAAGGAGATAGAACATAGAAATCGGTGAAGGATATGAGGGCTTTGAGTGTCCTGGGAGAGAAAATATGGAAAGGGGGGATCTATACCACAGAAAGTTAAGATAAGTATGTTTTGAAAAAATCTGTGTACTCAGCGGTGTTGTATGGTGTGACGTGGGGGTTGAATGCCAGGTCCAGGAAGAAGTTGGGAGTATTTTAGATGAAGGGGTTGAGAGCGGCTCGCGGGGTTAGCAGAAGGGGGCGGATTGGGATAGGGTGGTGAGGGAGAGGTGTGATTGGAGGAATGGTCTGGTGGGAAGAGCGGAGCAGGGAATGTTAAGATGGTATGGGCAATTTAGTAGATATTGGAGGGAGCCGAGATGTTATGAATGAGTTTGGAGGCGGACGGGGATAGGAATGGAGGAAGGGGAGACCAAGAAGAGGTGGTGGATGGGAATACAGGAGATGATGGAGGAGGGAGGGATGAGGGAGGGAGAGGGTAGGGTGTTGGCGAGGGATAGAGGGGGTGGAGGAGTTGGGTGAGGGCGAGATGAGGGGGTGGTGTGAATGAGGGAGGCTGTACGCACCACTACCCCGCTCAAGCGGGACAAAAGTGTATGTACAATAATAATAATAAAATAATATATAATATATATATATATATAATATATATATATATATATATATATATATATATATATATATATATATATTATATATATACATAATATAAATAAATATATACATATATAAATATATAGTATATGTATATATATTATATATATCCATATCATATAATATAATATATATATATATATATATATATATGGACAGATCAACGAGGATACAATCGTACAACACTGCGGCCCTCTTGCCTCCCGGAGGTTTAAAGGAGTTCATATATACGAAAAAGTTGCTGAAATAAT
>JABUQX010035124.1:15000-17850 GCA_015478945.1 Trachelipus rathkii
ATTTGTATAAGAGTAAATCTGGAACACCCTGTATCTCAAGAACTAGAGCCAATCTTGGAAAACTAATGTCATTTCTGAAATCAGCACACCCGATATACTATAAATTCGAAAAAATATCCTTGGCAGCAAAAAAAAAAAAAATTTTTTTGTTGGCCAGTGTAATACTTGTACACTTGGTAAAAGTAAAAAAAAAGGAAGAAACTTTCATTGTTATGTAAATAATGAATTTCTGATTGGAAGGTAAACCCCTTTAAGTTTCATTTGAATTTGTTAGGATCGATCACAGGCCTATTGAGTGGACGATGATGCCTAGTTCAGCTTGGGGAGGGCCCAGACTTGGTTAGATACAAGAAACGGGTGCATGTGCCGAGATTATGGCTCTGACTAAAGCCATTTGAATTCATAAAATAACTTTTTTAGTTATTTTAATATTTGATTTGTTATTTTAATATTTTAGTATTTGATCAGTTATTATATGAAGTGCCTCTATAAAGTTCTATGTTTTGTTAATAAAGGAAAACTTAATATTTCTCTTAATAACTTCCCTGAAAGGGTTTATTTAGTCAACTATATATATATATATATATATATATATATAATATATAGAGATATATATAATATATATTAATATATAATATATTATATATATATATTATATATATATATATATATATATATTATATATATATATATCAGTCATATGGATGTAGTTTAGCTATTTTTTTTCTTATAAAATTTTATATTTACTTAGAATTAAATTATATATATTTATATAATATTATATATAATATATATATTATATAAATATGATATATATAATATATATATATATATATATATATATATATATAAAAAAACAAGTTGACGACATATTTCATCAAAAAATATCATAATGCAAAAGTTCGATTTTTCTGTTTTGCCGCAAGGGAAGTTTAATTAAATAAAAATTATTCTAACCCATGAAGACTGAACCGATAAAATATTTTTCTTGAAAATAAGATTAGATGTTATTATTATTATTATTATTATTATTATTATTATTATTATTATTATTATCATTATTATTATTATTATTATTATTATTATTATTATTATTATTATTATTATTATTATTATTATTATTATTATTATTATTATTATTATTATTATTATTATTATTATTAAATATTTATTATTATTATTATTATTATTATTATTATCATAGATGATGTTTTAAAATGTAAAATTTGTAGAAAATGTTTCTAATAATCGTGAATGACGAACATTTCACACTATCATAGTAGAGATAATTTATACTGACACTATGGAATAAAATTTGAAATTAATATACTTTCAATTTGTGTTATTTTTATTAAATTTGAAATATATATAGTTATATCCAATATATATAAATAATAATAGTTTTTAGTAGATTAATTTTGAGTTTTAAAAACTAAATATAATAAGGCATTAAAATTTTTGTAGTATAATTTATATATTTAATATTAAAATTGTTTAGTACAAATTTTAAACTCACTGTATACAAATTTTCCTAATTTTAAATTTTGCTTTAATGTGGAGCTCTAAAAAATGGAGGGATGCTTTTTAGGTATAGGTATTTTCATACTTAACCGTGGTAGTTTTAATATATTTCTTCTGCATTTTGAAAGTTTCACAAAGGTCGTATAGGTTTTTTCAGTTTTAAAACTATGTTATGCTGGTAAATGCAAATTTGTTACCATTGTGTTCAAATGCGGAGCTGGTGAATTATTATTATTTCTTTCTTAGTCATTACAAAAGCCAGAAAATTATTTGGCTTGGCTCCATCCACAGGACAATTCGACACAACAAAATGAGGCTCACGTTTGCGCCTATCAAGTACTAACATACCACAAGAAACATTAAGAATGCCCCTATTATATATATATATAATATATATATAATATATATATATATATATATATATATATATATATATATATATATTATATATATATATATATATATATATATATGATATATATATATATATTATATATATATAATATAATAATATATATATATATATATATATAATATTTTTTTATTACGAGTGTTGCCACTCAGAAATAAGTACTTTTCAACTCAATAATGGTAACTTCAAGTGAATCTCGCTAATAGTCTTCAAACCTGTATAATTAATTATTTGAAAACAAAATGTATTTTTAAACCATTAAAAGTTAGTAATTTTTTGATAATTTTAATTCACTTAGTAGAATAAAATATTTAAAATTTAATAAAAATATATATATATTTTTTTTTCCTTTTTTGGGTAACAGTTTTTTTAGATTGAGATACGATTTTGAAATAAAAATTTAATTTAAAACCGCAAGTAAATAATAATAATTAATAAATAATATAATATAATTATAAAATAATAATATAATATATAATAATAATAATAATAATAAATTAATAAATAATCATAATCATAATAAATAATAAATGTTTTGTTACCTGAGATATATATAGTCCTCAGATAACTATACATATACAAATATTCTATATATATATATAAAACTTTAAGTAATATATATATATATATATTACTATATTATAATATATATAATATATATATATATATATATATATAGTGATGCTTGTCGGAGGATTTTTTTTTTTGCGAGTCGATAGGGGAGGATGAGGATGTGTTGATTTAAGGGTTGCGGATGCGGATGCGGATGTGGATGTTGATATATATATTAATATATATATATAATATATATATATATATATATATATATATATATTATATTTATATATAATTATATATATAAGTATATATATATATTTTATTATATTCCGAGTTTTATTCCACAATCTATTAATATA
>JABUQX010035125.1:0-32500 GCA_015478945.1 Trachelipus rathkii
TACTATTTATACTATATTATAGTTATTGACCATATATATTATAGCTAGCAGTTAGGGGGTATGTAGGTGAGGTAGTAGTTGATGTATTATTATATTATTATATATCTTCATATATATACTAGTCTATAGGTGCGTAGTATCTAGTAGATGGTATCTATTAGCTTATATATTACCTTCTGTACTGAGTGTATTTATGAGTACGTGAGTATATAGTAATGTTAGAGATTTGGGTATAGTAGAGATTTCGGACTAGATATTATATCTATATATAATATATCACTTATATATATATACCAGTATATATATATATCAGTAATATAAATATAATATACTACGTATATTAGGATAGTAATATACTATAGGTTAATGTATAGTTAGTATATGATTTTAATATATATATGATTATTAAGTACTATAGTACTAGGTTATTAGATATAGGTGGGTTTATATGATACGGTATATATAGGTATAGTTCATATTATTAGATGATATATGACTATGTTATATATATTATGAGTAGTATTATTTATGTGTGATCTATATATTACTATCATAGATGTTAGTATAAGTAAGGGGGTAGTAGTAACGTATTCTTATATAGAGGAGAGTATCCATAATACATTATCTATATTAGTCACCGCCCCAGGAGATATATGTTGTCTAGTTCTACGGACGGGAGCAGTGCTAGCGAACCAGGGGCGCGCGTGACTTGTTGTTTGCGTGATTTCAATAACTATGAGCGAGAGAAGCGCCTAGCCCACGATCTTTATATCTCTATACATATGTTTTAGCCGCGCCAACAGCGTAGTATGAGAGATGGGCGGCGAGAGAGGGTTGAAGAAAACGCGCGAGAGCGAGAGATTATTGGAGGAACGCGAGAGTTAGACGAATCCAAACTACTTTGGCGACGAAGAGGTTACTCTAAGTGCTCCAGAGTTCGAAGGAGTTCTGGTGGCCAGATGAGAAGAAAGAAGATTACGCGGTAGTGTGTGCCAACAACTGACACTGGTGTGAAAGTCCACCTTGTATGAATGTAGAATATATATATATATACTAGAGTATATATATTATATATTATATATATTAATATATATATCATATATAATATATTATCATATATATATATATACTATATTATAATAGTATATATATATAAGGATATATATGATATATCTGATATATAATATATACTACTATATATTATATTATTCGTAGCTGTTTGTATGTGAGAGAGATAGGATGATGGAATTGAATGTAGTGTATTAGTAGTAAGATATTTACATAGTACTGTAGGTAGTATGATATATTTACTATACTATTAGTATTCTATTGAGCGTGATAATATCCGTGAGGGTATAATATATAGAGGGGGCGTGTGTCGTATAGGTATGTATATCCGTCTACCATCTATTTAATTTCTATTGATTATATATTATGGATAATTAGGTGTCTGTTTTTCGTATAATTGAGGTATTTCTTAGCCTGAGTTGTAATGAGGTAGTCTTCATCTTGCATTGGTGTTAAACTCGTCCATCCGATTTATTTGAAGATGGTTCAGGGTAAATGCTGTTCTCGCCATTTACGCGTTTAGTTTGTTGATTTCTATGAGGGTACTTTTGATGACCATTCTGGTGGATGAACGTATAGCATGGTTAGGGACTTGTCGAGGCCTTTGTCTATGCTGTAGTGGGCAGTCAGATTTCCACGTGTTCCTTGAGCTCCAAAATTGATGCGGTTGTGGGGTTCGAATTATCGTTATGGAAAGCATGTGTTTTGTGTTGGTAGTATAGTGGGTGCTTCAATATCGATTGGCATCGGTTTGAGGGTGAGAGGAAGGTTAATTCTCGTATCTGAATATTGCGGGTTTTGCGATAATGTGGGTGCGTGAGGATACAAGGAGGTTCTTTTGATGTCATGTGATATCCATTTGCTCGCCATTATCTAAATTGAATGGTTACCTTTCGCCAGTCGTGTAGATGTCATGAAGTTCGTTGAAGCGGAGAATAGCACATGGTTATTATTATCGGAAGCTCTTCTTTTGCAGATTATGCTCTATTGCTACTGCCAGAGCTCTTCCTTTCACGATTCACCTTAAAGTATTGCTTATTATAAAATTCTGAAATCAAATCTCGAGAATAAGATATCCGCGCAATCATCCGCAGGCAAAAGCCGGATGTCGATGTGAAATCTATTAAAATGAATGCGTGAGCTAAAAAGTCAATGAGGAGGACTCCAAGAGCAAAGATGTTGAAGATTAGTATAAAGAGAGTGCAAACAAACGAACACCTAAAAGATGCATCAGGGGTGAAAGAAGGAGAGGATAAATGGAGCAGGTTTGGAAGGAGAATGATATTGGGGACTTTACAAGAAATTGTCTTAGGAAGCTCTTCTGGAAGAAACAGCGAAAGGTTAAGAATTGAGAATAAGGGGGATATCCTGCTTAGAATAGAATGAAGCCAGACGGATGGTGCTGTTTTTGTAACTGTGAACTTGATGTTGAGCGAGATTGTGGAGGGATACCACTTCTATAAAATTCGGTCGGTGCTGCATAAAACTGGTTGAGGAGTAAGGGCAAGAGTGAGTTAGGTGAAGACTGACAGCAGATGATGCTGTGGGTGTTTTGTATGTGTTTGGAGTGCGAGTAGAGGTATATAGGTCACTTTTGGTGAATTATGAGGTCATAGTATATGGTGAAGAGATTATTTGGGTAGTGTGTAGAAGTTGGAAGAATGGTAAATCTGTGCGAAGGGTTATATCTTGTACGTTGGATGATTTACTTGGTGGAAACTAGTGAATCAATGAACGTCGGAGACGAGATCGTGTATTGAGTGTTGGATTTTGTGGATAGTTGTGTATACTAGTACAGCGATTTATGTGGATGGGTTATAGTTGCGTCCCGAGGTATTGGAGGCGAGGCAGCCAATTAGTTACCGCTTAGTATACTTGGCTATGCGCGTTAAGAATTAAACGATAACTGGTGATATGGATATAGTTAGGGGTAGTAGATCTTATAGTTTATGTGGGGATGCAATATAGTGGAGATATATGGCTGGTGACTTATCGACTTGTCGGAGGCTATTATATTGTGGTGGCAGAGGTATCTGACGGTGACTGCTTGGGAGGGGATCTGTATACGTTGGGTCGTAGAGGAATACTGAAGTGTTATTGCGAGTCTATGCTTAGTAGTGGGGTAGATGATGTGTGTGGATTCGAATGATCTTGACATTTGCAACTACGAATTTGATGCTTGCAGAATAATGGTAGACCAGGTAAGAGAGAAACCTTTGAGAGATTTGCTATATTTGAGATAGGTTATCTTTTATGTGATATTGTAAGTTGCAGATGAGCATTACAGCCAGACGTGAAAGGTTGTGCATTTTGGTAGTAGTGTTCACGGAGTCAGTGGGTCTGGTTGTGACTGTCTAAGATTCGTTTTTACATTGTGCGGATATACATTTCATTTGACGTTTTTTGATGACGAAATAAGAGGATGAGAGGAGCAGTATGATATATCTGTGCTTATTTAGTGTCTAGTGATGGATGATTGGTGCTAGTTAGTTTGTAGGATATTGAAAAGGCGTATGGTAGGATGTGTAACGTAACAGGCGAAGCTCGGTTATGGAAGGTGTTTAATGAATACATGGACATTGAGCGGGATTGAAATGTGGTTGATCGGATCAAGGCATAATCTGTCCTGTATATGAGAGAGTGAAATGAGTTCGAGTTGCCGATTACTGTATAATGTGGAATGCAGATGTTGGCTGTATGAGAATTTTAATCGAGTGGAGGGTGTAAAGAGTGATGGGGTTTATACGGGATTATTTCAATTTAGGCAGGAGTGATGGGCCAAGAGTGATTTGCGTTTGATCTTCCCTTGGTTATTTGTCGCACAGGTTTGTAGATTATTGGGTGTGGGTTACTATTGAACTTGAAATAGAGGTGGGCTGGCAGGGTAGGGGGTTAGCAATGATGTGAGACACTGGACAGAGGAAGATTGTAGGTAGGTGCCTTACTTATTTATATGCGGATTGTATCTGGGTTATCGTGTGCAAATCTTGAATGAGGAAGTTGAGAGGATGTGTGGATTAGAGGGTTTGGCAGCGTATTAATAAAAGGAGCGGTTTTGGAAAGTTAAATTGCGTAAGTAATCAGGAGAGTCTAGAGTTATGGGGCATTCGTGATGAGGACAGTTCCTCGGTGTAAAGTTATGGTTAGTTGATGGCGAACAACTGGAGTCAAGTTTGTCGAGTTTAAATATATTGTAGGAATCATGGTTTGATGCATAAGGGAAAAGATATGAAGTGCAGATGTTAGGTAAGGAAATTGTGAAGTGATAGGAAAGGTGCTGGTGCAATGTAAATCGTTGTCGGAAATGTAAAAAGAACCTAAGTTCTGAGTGCACCTAGAGTACTTACATGATAGGGGAAGTGTCTCTGCTCTGTGTTAATGTATAGTACGTGAAACTATGGTATGGAATTAAGAATCTAAAGTACACATGTTGTTGTTCAGCCTGGACAATCTTTAGTGTGGTTGCGTGTTAGTGTGTGAGAATGTACATAAGTGTCAGGAGAAAGATGTGCCGAATGGAACTCATTCAAGCGAGTATGTTTTGAGTATAAGACAGAACATGAGAACAGTAACAGAATAAATGAAACTCAAATATTGATAGGAGCTTGTGGACCACGCGTAAGGGTAGGTTGAGTAGTTGCGGTTAGGTTTTGACGGAGTATATAGGTGGTGAGTGTGCTGGGAATCGACCCGCTGGGAGATTGAAGAAAAGTGGATTGAGTCAAGTAAAGGATGACTGAAGGAGAGAAATGTGAGTTGTTCAAAAAGCGAGAAGAATGGATGCATAATAGGAGTGAATGGCGGGATTTGGTGATGAGGTGACTGTATAATGGTTGTGGCCCAGCTGGGCCAAGGGATGAACCCTACCATTAATCCGGAGCATTGCCTAGTGCATCGTGGTGGTTATCCTCGCACTTTGGCTTGTGCCGTGATATGGCAATGTGGTGTTGTATGGTCCTGGACCGCCCTGTTGTCGTGTTAGCGAGTTTAATCTGCTACTTAGAGTATTGATGCATGAAGGGGCGGTAAAGTGCGTGTTGGGCTTGCTTGTCTTTTCCAACTGTTCGCGTATACTATTTTACTCACTTTGTCTGTTTCGCTTGTGTAAAGTGATTGAGGTATGATCGGTTCGCCCGTCCAAAGTCTTGGGGGAACTATGATTGTGAGATGAGTGGGCGATTTGATATAGTCAGATATTTTATGTAATAATTATCTAGGTTTAGTTAGCTTCTTATGTGTTATTATTATATGTAGATAGTGTTATATGAGGCGTTAGATATGCTTGGGACCATATTGTCTACCTGTATTTATATGTGCGTTGGTGCGTATATAAATATATAGTACTATTATATATATATAGTAATATTATATATTAGTATGGTAAATAGTATATATGATAGCGTGTTATGCTGTGGGTGTTATTAGATATATACTATATATATATATATACGTTTATAAAGTTATATATCTCCGAATAGGTACAAATGACTTAGTAGTCACCAGCTTGTCTATAATCATTACATAACTTTGGTTCTGACTACCTGCGAGTACGAAAATTAAATGGGATCCTTTGTGTTAAATAAATTTCAACGATGAGTGTACTATTGCGAGTGAATTAAGTGAAGTAACCATAAAAATCAGTGTAGTCGTCCTTATAATAGGTACCAGTAAAGACGTATAGACGCTGAGCTGGTATAAGAAATCATTGTAGTGATGTTGGTGGTTAGGAATGAAGCGATGTAAGGGCTCTAAAGATTATATACTATTTCGCTAACTGAAGGGTAGGTCTAAGCGCTATATCTAGGTCGCTGCTCTTTGAGCAGCCACACCAAGTCGTATATTGATGTCATTACGTTGCTCAAAGTTAGCTAGATGGACCTTTTGCCATAGAACAACGAAGTCAAGGAGTATGGACCGAATTCGTCAAACGATGTTGTCCTCTACGTTGCATGAATGTTAAAATGTCCTGTTCATCAGACTCAGCGATGTTTCTTATTCTCTTTTCAATTAAAAGTCGATGAAAGACGTTCCATTATGCGATGATACTTGTGCCGTGGCATGCAATTGCGTAGGGTCCGTTAGCTAAGTAGCAGCATATAAATAATCATAGTCAGCTCAGAATAGTCATGTTTATTTATTAAACCAAGAGTATGAGGTCCTTAGATAGTTAGATGCCTAATGAAGAAGGGTTGCCGCGTTGTTAGATCGCTGGCCTGTTGTTGGACAGCCACCACCATAAATGATCGGTTCAGTTATTTTCAACGATTTAAGTTAGGATTCCCATGTTTTTGCTGGCGACATTACACAGCATGAACACCTCTGAGATGTTCCTACGCCATTTTGTTGCTTCTTAGGAGCGGATTTGATGGTCTTCTTCAAGAGTCAAAGAGAGAGAGCGCTGTTCTTTGAGCCACTTTTCGCGGTACATTTATGAGCTTTTAGCTGATGATAGTACAGGTGTATGTACCAGCTTGGAGACCAACGGCGACCGTTACGGTGTGTTGGCTGTACTTATGTATCCCTCGTTGTACAGTCTGCGCCGTGAACGGAGCACTTCAGATCGTTTGCAGGGAGCATTATCGCTTGCATGCAGCAGGTATAGACGAGGGCCTGTGCAGGGACCGTAATGACGGTTATTGACTTCAACATGACTATGCCTGTTGCGCGGGTCTGTCGTGTTCGTGACTGCAGCTTGTGCTGGTACCTGAGTGTTGTGTGTTAGCTTGGTGCTTCCCTGGCTACGTTATGTGGCATGGTGCACTGTTTCGTGCATTAGCCAGGTGCTGCTATGAGTTTTGTCAGTGTGGGGCTCAGCGTGTTTCTCTCGAGGCTTCGTAGTTTCTGCGTTCGTAGTTGTTTGCCGTGCAGTGACACTTAACAATTCAACACTAAGCAAAGTTTATGCATGCTCTTCCCTAGATATATCGCTACTGACAAAGATCTCTTGGGTAAAGAAGTGACGAGCATCAGCATACAACGTTGATCGTTGCTCGATCCTGTCAAACCGTTGTTAAATGATTGTATCTACAAATAGCGTCCACTATTTGGTTGTACATTTCAATGCGATACTTCTTTATTGGTTCAGAGCTGCAGCAACTTTGCCTATTGACAGTCCGCCAGCAAAGTGTTTGTGCTGTCGATGTCTTTTCATGAAAAGGGAGTCTTCCATAATAAATCTACATCCATTTTCTATCAATGTCATTTGATGGTGTCCATGTGGTCAAATTTTTGAAGTTGCACTCTATAATAGTAGCTGAAGAGTTGTCCGGTCGGGGTAAGCATAAGTTGCAGCTTCTCTATCTATATCTATCGATCGCTATGTTGCTACTCGAAGGATGCCAGCACTAGTTAACTGCCAGTTTGTCCATCGTTGTAGTTGTGTAAATACTTGGAGAAGCTGCGTAGTCAGCGTGTCTCTTGGAGACGAGGTACGGTTTCAGTGTCAGATCATTACTTTTGTGCGTGAGTGGTGAGAATTGTTGATGCTACAAACGTTATGAATATTGTACGGTAATGTGATGCTCCTATTGCAAGTTCTTAGATGTTCGAGAGTGGACAGGCGTACTTGTACTTGGGTGAGAATCGGTGTTTTAGTCGGAACTGACTTAGTGATAGTTCTATGTTAAGTGTGAGAGTTGCCGTATGAACGTACATTGACAAGTGTGTGCTCGCTTGATTTTGGCGGTTGTTGATATTGGAGACTCTAACTATCTGGGGGTATGTCTTCAAAGCCAGAGATTCCTTATTGCAGGAACACCCTATGGCTTAGTGATCCTTAGGTGCGCGTCTAGGTGTAGTTCTGTTCCCATATCAGTTGGTTTATGGCTGAGTGTAGTAGTATGTTGGTAGGATTGCTGCGTGTGGTGACGGTTCAGTCATTCATTGACAACTCGCTCGACTGAAGGCGATATGCTCTGACGGAAAATACGTGCGATTCCTATCATGGTGAGAGACCAGTAATTGTTTGGCCTCTTTACTTGCAACACTTAAGCTTCTGGACATAAAAGCTGGACTGGTGCAATAAATCTTGGTGGATGTAAAGGGACTAACTCTGCGTGGCACGGGTCTTTTACATTTGAGGTTATCGTTGTCTTACTCTCTGTGTGTGTGAGATGGTCCGGTTTTATGGTAATATCTATGATACTGGGAATAAACTGTAGTTATCATGCTTAACATACAGGATGGTTCAGATGGACAGATCTTAAGCGCGTGTTATGTGTTGAGGAAGAATTGGCTAAATTGTGAAAGAATTGAATAAAAATGAGGATATGAACGTATGTAGAGTTGGTGTGGCTTGTGAAGATAAGTGGCAAGATGGAAAAATAAATGAGAAGTGACTTTGAATATGGGCTTGTCATGGTGGAATAATGGATGATAGTTCGTTATGTGAAGGTGGAGTCTTAGTAGTGATGGTGCGCCTCGGCCAATCGAGCGTTGAGGAACCGTAAGAAAAGTGATGGTATTGTGCAGCGTCATCAAAGGAATAATTATTAGTAATACGTATTGTTATTGGAATTCTATATTAGGAGTACGTTTAGAGTATATAGAACTGTATAATATATCATGACGTATTCTATATAATATTGAGATATTAACCCGTAAGTAGTTGTATTACTGGCGGTAGTGTATAGTTAAATAGGATATAATTATAATAGTTTATATATACAGTTGATGTATTATTTGTGGGCTATTATCTATTGTGCAGGCAATAAATACTACAGTATATAATATTAATGTTGTTGTTTGTTACAAATGCAATGGAGAATATTTGATATATATATATATATATATATATATATATATATAATATATATATATAATATATATATATATATATATATATATATTATATATATACTATACTATATTATATATAGTTGGGGTATATATGTATATATATATATATATAATACTATATATATATATTATTTATGTATATATATATATATAAATATATATATATATATATATAATATATATTTAATATATATATATATATATCATAGTATATATATATATATATATATATATATATATATATAGTCTATTATATATAATATATAATTATATCTATAAATATATAAGTATAATATATATGATATAATATATATATAGTTAGGTAGGAGTAGTATCACAGCTTCTGTGGTCTAGTTCGGGGCCGGTTGTTACGTTTGAGTTCAGTCTGTAGTAGTCTGGGGGTGGGGCGTTCAGTATAAAGTTATGGTCATCGTAGAATATTGCGTTGTACTTTTGGCTAGCGCTATCTTACCGTGCTTCGTTATTGTATTTCACTAGCTGTAGTTGGATGTGTATAGAGTAGTGGTTAGCGGTTCGGCTAGGCTTTATCTTTAGGCCTACTACTGATTGGGTAAGTCTATTAGTGTCTCAACTGAGCTATAGTATATGAGGGGGTAGTGAGGCTTGTAGTCGCTGCGTGCTATGATATGAGGGCTGTGGGTCAGGGTATTAGTATGTCTATATGAGCTGAGTGAGTCTCTGTGTAGGGCGCCGCGAGGTAGCTTTATCGTATTGATTCCCGCGCGATGTGCCTCCTATTAGGCCGTATATACCATAGACCATGTATATAGGTGTAGTTGAGTCCACTACTATATACTAATAGAATATATATATATAATATATATATATGTATATATAATATAATAGATAATTATATATATATATATATATATATAATATAAATATATATATATATAAATAATATATATATATAATAATATATATATATATATATAATATATAGTAATATATATATATAGATTAGTGTTGGCCGAGCTCCGATTTTCTGCGCCCGCACACGCTCCGCAACCGGAAGGTTGGCGCACCAGCTACCGCACCGCACCACTCCATCAATTTTAACCAGCACCGCACCACACCCTCGACAACCCCGGCGTCTTTTGGCAATGACGTATCCATACGCGCACCGCATTCAAGCCGCCATTCTTGCTCATCCGCACCGAGAGCGTACTCACAAGGCGCACGCTGCATGCCGTCGCAGCCAACAACTTTGCAGCATGCCGTCGTGCGATCCTTGCCACTGAGCGACTCCTCGCACGGCGACTGTGTGTCTATACCGCCTGGGTACAAATATATATATATGAGATTTATCGAAATATTAATATATATACTATATATATATATATATTATAGGGTGTGTATAAGAATAG
Source organism: Trachelipus rathkii (assembly GCA_015478945.1). Taxonomy (NCBI): domain Eukaryota; kingdom Metazoa; phylum Arthropoda; class Malacostraca; order Isopoda; family Trachelipodidae; genus Trachelipus; species Trachelipus rathkii. The sequence continues at coordinate 10,254 of JABUQX010035125.1, forward strand.
GTAAATATATCGTTATACTATATATATATATATATAGTATATATATATATTATATATATATATTAATGATAGTCGGCATGATGGGTATATGGAACGAGTAGCGGAGCTAATCCTGAAACACGAGAATACCGGCGAGGCATTGTGGGCATAAAGGAGTCTTAGAGTACATCTCATAGCACTGGGGGTACGCCCTCCGGGGGGACCCGCGCAGTGGCCAATGGTTCCCCCTTTGCCTCTCATAGTCCAATATTCTCTAACATGGAGTAAACTCTCCCTTTATCACGAGCATATAATAATACAATTACACGACAACACTTACCTCTAAAAAGAAAAAAAGCTATAATAAATTGCATTCACGCGATTAGTCGGAGAAACCTATAGGGGGGCTCCTCAGAGACATTAAAGGCCATTGACGGCCTCGCCGGTTGATGGAGTTGATGGCGCCAGGCACTGAATTGCCGCCTGTTTTGATGTTACGTCCCCTTGTTCATAAATTTCTGCGAACCTTCTCTTGGTTAACACTCTATATTTTTTCATTTTCTTATAACATCACCTCCTCTAGAACACTCTCCATATCATTGCACCATGGAGCGGTGTCACTCACATGAATCATTACCATTCAATCATAAAACCTACATACACCTTGAGATATATACTCAACCTTGTAGCTCGCTAGGCTCTACCTTAGAGAACACTGCCTGGACAGCAGCTCACCTTCTTCAAATACGGCGTTCATTTAATTCAAAGTCTCTCAGAAAACGCATGCAACTATATAATCATCATACCCGGCATCTGGATATGAAGATGCGTGCATGCGATAGCCTACAAATTCCTTTTGCTCATGTGAGCAAGATCCATCTATAACACTCTTACTGGGTTCCTTTTTGCCCTTCCTTTTCCTCATATCCTCTATGACATTTTCTAAAATGAGTGAAGTTGATATAGCTTTGCTTCTCTTCTTAGTGCCCGCGGCCTGTGTCTATGTCGTATACTTTATATGTCTCGAGACACTGAGTACTCGTGCGTTATATGTCATTCGTGTCTAAAGTTGAAGCGATTGTAGGCTCAGGCGTATGAGATCCTGTGTGTGTGCTGAGCGTCACAGTTAGACACGATGCGAGCAGTCTGCTCTCCGAGCTCCTCCTTGCTCAACATGATTGTACTGGCCAAGTATTGTTACTCTCGTCAAAAGGTGTTATTTCTGCTTTTATTTCAGAGCTTTAACGGCAAACAAGTAAGGCCTACGAGCTCCTCCTGATTAGCCGTATCGCCAGTCGTCCTCCCCGTAGACTGTCTTAACTTGAGCTTTCAAGCTGCATCTGCCTTGTTAACATTATCCGTCCTGCCTTTTCGTTACTTTAGCCTTTCTCCTTCTTGTGCTGGAAGGTGCTACCTAAGTAAAAAAGAAGGTGAACAAATCTTAACCCATGCCAAATCACATTCCGCTCAAATCTCTCTACTTCTGTTCTGTATATATTGAGATGCTTTCACGGACACCGTCTATCCTAGCCAAGAAGATTTGAAGAAGACAATGTCAATGATCTTCATATACTTATCTCTGATGCCACTTACTCCTTTCATGCTTCGTAAAAGGCGTTCTCTAGCGATCTTCTTCCTAGTCTTTCTGTTTTTGATAATATTGTCCTTCGTATTTGGTGAATTCACTCCGCTCATTCCTTAGATCTTATAATAGTGATGCAACTCATAGTTCGTTCTTATCCTACTCTTCTACTTTCATAAAGACCTATCTCCATACTTCTATCACATATCCACTCCTATGCCGACGCACTCCGAATCGCGCTTCATTTGTACTCGCCGATCATTTTCTGATAGACGTCGCGTTTCAATAACAATAGCTCACGCTAGGAGGGCACCCTAGGATCAACTAGCATCTGAGCATGTGCATAGCTTTCTCGAATAATAGTTATATAATATATATATATAATATATTATATAGTAGTATTGTATATTATTTTTGATTATGAGTATATGTGAGCGGTGTCATTACTGATTATATATATAATATATATACTATATATATATATATATGATAGGAGGCTATATATATAAATATATATTTATAATGTATTACCTTTTGAATATGTGTATTTTAGGTATATATATATATTTTAGCATATATCATTACTTATTGAGGTCATTATATCGTTAATGATAGAGCTATAGTTGGGAGTAATGAGTATGGATATTGTTAGGGTTTAACGGTATATATGTGTGGTTTTATTATATTAATCTTGAGTGCGGTTACGTCGATATATGTATATATATCTAATTTATATATATATATATATATATATGAGTATAATAGTATTATATATATATGTATATATATATATATTATATATAATGAATATATATATAACAGTTATATATATATAAATATATATATATGATACTATACAATTATATGTATATATAATATTATTTATATATCTATATATAGTATATAATAATATAATATATAGTATAATATAGTATATTAATATATATAAATATATGTTCGCATGTGTTTTTATATTCACACTCATCTTCGCATTCGCAAATATTAAAAAATACTGTAGATAATTCCATTGCATCGCACTCGAAACTAGGGACTTGCGAACCTTAGAAAGCTGGTCTGATCGGAACTTTGTTAGATAAATTAATCAACTTTTGTAAGAAATTAATTAGAGATGAGTTAACTTAGTGCTGTCTTCAAAGTAGTGTCAGTAATTTGAGTCAGTCGAAATCTAGCAATATTAATAATTGGAATAGGCTCGTACTTGTAAGGTATATTCGCGGTTCGGAAATCAACTGTGAAGGCAATTCGGCAATGGCAGTGCCATGATTCCAGTATGCGTTTTGTGAATACTATTTTCGATATTGTTTTACCCATGACCAGAGCTGCAAAACCGTACACTTATGCAATCGTAATACTATAGTCTCGATAGTGAGGAAGAAAGACTCCGGTTTAAGATATCTATCAAGCACGAAACCAAGGGAAGAACTGTAGAAAGGAAACAATGAGTAAGAGGGTAAATGAAACCTAAATTCCAAGCGCTGTTTGCAGAACGATAAGCAGCACTCCCTAAACTAATGTATCATTGTGAGAGACTCATTTATTATATATGGAGCAGTCTTGTGATAACTGAGTCCGGGTTAGATATGCCAGGTCGTGTAGTCTCTAGAATATGAGTTATTTGTATACTAGGCTATTAAGCGTTTGACGAGCAAATCTAAAGGTAACGTGGCGATGGAGTCTTTCTCGTGTGATGATCGTTTGAGAGTTGGTTATGTTTCCGCGCTTGTTTCAACGTTGGTCGGGATAGAAAGTGTCTGGATCTCTCAAAATCAGCACTATGGTAACAAAGAATACTACAGATTTATTTATTTGAAAGAAAATATATGATAGAGTTAAGAACTAATTAAGTGGTGTCTAGTCACCGTTAAATAATCGCTTACACGATGATATTCACTCGCTGAAGTGTGGATTATGCCGTGTTTTGCTGCAAGGCCGAGATACAGATGATGGTTGATTAGACTTCTCTATGTATGGCTAGGTAGTCTCTCCTTGTTGTCCTCTGAGTAGTCAGGTGCCAGTTGAACGAATTATTTCAGAGTAGTGAAAGGCGTACCTTTCATATAGGTCGTTGGCGGAAGCCTCGTCGGTTAGAACGTCAGGTTCATGTCGCGATCTTGACCATAATTGCGATATAACTGTCTGAAGAGAGTAGGCGGTATTATAAGTGGAATGTGTTGGGCCCGATGATATGAACCAGAGTCTTACCGAGATGGATGGTGTGACTAAGAGTGTGATGCGGATAACATGCGCTCAGTGCGCCTAGATTTGCCAAGAATGTAGTTCTTTCTTGTCTTGACAAGGAATTCAACACCATCAACGGCTAGACGGCCGACCTTTCAAGTGTGGAATCTATGAGATGATCTCCTCTGTACAATCTCATATCGAGAGAGGCAGGCGACGTCTGTCTCTTCGTGAGCAAAATATAAGCGTGAGCGATACTTTCGCATAGGCACATCTATGTAGTCAGTACGCGAGTGTGCGGAAAGGGGCTCAGGAGGTAAGGTAAAACTGAAATAAAATGCAGGCCAGAAATAAATTTCGCTAACTGTCTCAGTAATACATTGGACCGGTTACCGTCTTGGCGTCCTGTTATGAACACAGTGAAGATTTTATGTTAGAGGAGTTTCAGAAGCTGTAAGAGAGCGCCATGCCAGACGGCTGCTCTTGATAAAATGTAAAGTTGTCTATGTCCAAATCTTCAACCCATCTCAATTGCGCTATTCCTTCTCTTAGTCCTATGTGCGGGGCGCGTGTGAGAACCTGTTCATTGTATCATTGTACTCCAAGCCTTTGAAGATATCACCATTATGATAATCGGCAAGCACTTTTTTGTCATTCTCTTGTAAAACTCTGAAGAGAGTATTAATATCCTCGAACAATAACTCAAGTGAAATAAAAATGAATGAGAGAATGAAGAGACCCAATATTCAATAGCATCATATACAGGTATACATTTTTTTGAGTCCATGTACAGGACCCACCACGGTTCGCGAGAGTAGCAGCGGAGGTCGCTTACTATGACGCGGTTAACAATAAGTCAGAATCTCGGCATTGGTCGGGTGGTTCCTGGCACTAGATCAGTAAGTTCATAATAGTAGGATGGAAGTCAAGATATAGACGCAATGAACTAAGAGCGAGATTTCCGCGAGAGTTGAGTAAGCAGGTGTGTCATAGACATGTATGAAGAAATAATTGAGAAGTATAAGCTTCAATCTGACATTTGCGAGATTGATTAATAATAAGTGGGTCCTAATATTACCATATACAAGATACAATGGTCTGTACAAGACACTTATTCACGTTCTTGAGACACAGAGAGAATAGTAGTTTATTTGGCTAAGTATGGGGAGAGAGCAGAAAGTATATGGATAGATCTTTTAGGAAGTAGTGTTATGGAATCATTAAAGTAGGAGAAGAGTGAGCGACGTTGGCCTAATGGTTCAGTTAGGGAACAGATCTATGGAGAGATGATATAATCGCACATGATTGCGAGCTATGGCGGACGGCGTGAGCAAATCTTTAGAGATGAGTATATTGTAGACATAGGATAGTCGACTGAGAATGAGATAATGGGTAGTGTCTGCTCATACCTTATGGATGGAGACAGAGTCGAGGCGTGCATGATAGGTCAAGTGCTACTTACGCACCCCTCGTGTAACGCTTTCGTCGGTGAGAACAGACAACTCACCATGCTCCGGCTTTATCTTACTTATCAAAGCCTTGTCGCAGACGCCAGGAAGCATAGTCAGGTTGATGGAGAATGGCCTTCGTCGAATGCATCCAGAGTACACTGAAAACAGCTCCTAAAGAAAAGGCCATCTTTGGCACTCTGCCATAAGCGGTTTTCATTGCTAAGTTACCTACCATGAGAGGGGGTCCAAGCATAGAAGGATTTGTTTTTACGGGAATTGTTGTCGCACGAAAATACAAATTGTGTTCTTTAGAATAACGAAGCGGTGTTTAAGCTCTGAGCGCGCCTGAGCGAATCATGAATAAATGGCATAAGACAGTGGATTCTTGGTTTAAGGAATCAGAATTCGAGAAAGGGCAACCATTATAAACCATCGTCAATCTGCCATAGGTACCCAAGAAGTCTGGAAGCATGAGGAAGTCTGGATGGTATATGGAGATGAGTGTTTTTCGGTTTTAGACGCCTCATACAGTCCCTTTTTGAGCAATGGTACAGCGAGACACCTGAAATTTAGGGTTTTGAGTCCCCTCATAACGACATTTTGAGGGTTGGTGTCTGAGGAGGCGGAATCATTCGCCATTGTCTCAATCGATTGAAAGTCAACTAATTAAAGAACGCCACACAGGCCAGCATTCGGATTCGTCACACCAACCTAACTCTGATATGAGGCCACTTATGGATCCCGTGTTCACCACTAGTCCTTCTGCTTCTATTACGAGGATACCACCACAACTCCTTTCACTCGCTATTGGGTAACTCGCAACCACAACCTTATACTCTCTAATTTTTAAATACTTTCTCCCAACAGCTCCATCCGCCCTACGCGTTTTTCTGTGCACGTGATCGGACTGATTGGGAGGCTTGGCGTTGTTTCTAGCGTGGTTGCGTAACTCATAATTGAATGATAATGCTGTTGACTCTGGTGACGGCCGTGTCAGCTTCTGCTGATAAGGTGGGAGTGTAATTTGTTTGACTGAGACGAGCAGTTCCATTCTACTCGACATAGAGATTTTCCTCTTCTCTCATCAACCATGGCTCATCGTGCTTGCTCTCTGGCGCATTCCACAGCTATATGACAGTGCACGTGAGCCATGGGTTGATGGAGAAATTTCTCACGTTAACTCCTATCCCGTCTTGCTATTTCTATTCAGGCAGAAATCGTGGGCAAGGGGATCAGATCGGCGCTGCATCGAAACAACAGAGCGGGCTTTCATCAAACAAAAAGGCGCTGAACCCTCCTGATGCTCCTACTCCAGAAATCTCTGGTCTCAAGTTAATTGCACTAACTAACATCTGTCTAACGACTCTCGAGAGAGCGCCTCTTATTTCGGAATCTGAGTGGCGCGGTGTTTAACTTTCCAGGTACTCGACACTTCACACACCGTTCATTGCTTTGCTACTTCTCCAACTGAAAGACCAGATCTCATTCGGCCATCCTATTTTTCCTCTACTCAATTCCATAAGACGATTCTGGCATTCCTCCACCCTCCTGCCTTCTCTCAGTGCCCTATGCCCTTTGCATGTAATTACATTGATCGGGTGGTTACATGCTCCAAATCTATGAACCGTTAGGAAGGCGGTACCACCGAATGCATTCCTCTGCCGAGTTTGAAGGGGAGTGTGCTTTCGGTTCATGACCGCCCCCTCGTTCAAAACTATATTCCTCTTGAGATGTCTCAATACTATCTTGGCCACTGTGTCTCTGGTCCGGTGTCATTGGTGGTAGACGTACGGCTCTAAGCGTATGATACCCACGCTATGGTGAATTGCCCGATTGAAAAGGGAAGCCACTCGTGATCGCTGTGCAGTGTAAGTATCGCCCTTAAAGGCTACTCAGTTACTATCCGATCGTCTAATCTAAGATCTTGAATACCCGATCCTCATCTACGTTCGTCTATTTGCTTGAGATCCATTCTGGCAATTCGTGTGCATTCACCTACCTTTCGCGATCGCCACCCCACAGTTACGGGCTCTCGCGCGCGTCGAGTGTCTACTACGTGCGTGGCGTATACTTTCCCGTGAGCCTAACCTGATCGTCACTCTCTCTTCCCCCTCAGAGAACTACGAGGGGAGACTTGCGCTCATGGTGGCGCCATGTACATATCCACAGGGCGCGGCAATCTTGCAGTTCGTAGGTCTAGTATGAACGCACTCTCTCTATCCTGCTGTTACTCGCAATCGCTTGCCTCCTTGGGTGTTTCTCTGCCTTCTCTTCTGATCTATACTTGAGTTCTGAGGATCTTGCTTCAAATTCGCGTCTAAGTCTAGTTCGTATATTTGAGAGTCTGATTTGAGTGCGACATTGTTTCTAATCAATTAGTAAAGTTCGCAGCGGTTGTCTTAATCTCGCTAATGCATTATATAATCCTACTTTATTCGAATTTATACTGATCATCTCTCAATCTGCAGCGAAATGCGGAAGAGCTCTATCCCGAGCGTCGATAATCCGAGACGGTTCGTCGTATAAGCCCCGCCCTTCATAATCTTCTCACAACCATTTCATTAGTTACGAAATTTTACTTCTAGAATGGCTTCTCGTCTTAATCTTTCCGATTCTATTCCTCGCTGATCTGGATAGAATTTCCCTGGTGGGCGTCGTCCTCAACCTGTGACATCAATCTTAAAAACCACCACTTCTACAAATCTCCCTCTCCTAAGACGCCCTCTACATTATGCTCTATCTCTTCGACAGTCTCATCGTCTCTCCCTTTGACAATATAAATCATCCTGGTCTTGACATATAACGTAAAAATGTCTTGGGAAACCTCGACATCACAGACGTTAGCTAGGGGCGGCTCAAAGAAACTGTGAAGTCTGCTTAAGCGTCGAGGACTTATTTTCGCCTCTTTCCGCAGTGCTCCATGCTATACCGTGCCTAGTAGTCATTTGCGGTGGTCTCTCCTATTACCGGTGCCCGTCCTTGTATGTCAGGATACTTGTGCTCACGATATCATCAGGGGTCTGGATGGGTTGGTTGGGATTCGCGACCCGTGCTTTCTGGATGAGGGTCGAAGTGCTAATAAGCCAAAAGGCCTATAAACTGTTTTGTAGTTCCTTTCTCCAGTTTCACTGACCCTTATTCTATCTATTGACTCTCCCGCGCGCAAAACCTGGATTATTTCTCGCTGAGGTTATTTCTCTTTCGTATAGCCGGTAGCGAACAATTACGAGACAGCGGCAGTTCTGCGATGGGAGCTTTCTCGAACTCGTCGTACCACCTCGGCCATTTCACCTTTACGGGTAAGCTTGCGTAACCCTTCTGTTATAGGCGAGCGACTATGGCGAGGAGGGCTTGGTGGTGTCGCTGCAATAGGATAGGTTGTTTTGATTGTTGTGTCGTGATGGAGTAGTGAGTTAAGACCAGACTATGTGTTCCGGCTTGACTGTGGCTGGCTGACTGCCTGCACTGTTTCGCTTGGCCACCGGCGTGATCCTAAGGTATCTGTGGAATTCTCTTAACACATCTTCTCGTGTTTCCTGCTCGGAATTAATCTCTCTCCTTTAAAGCCTGCATCTGTGTCATCTGCGTAGTTTGAGTTAGTTGAGGAATATCTTGAGAGTACTACACCCTCTACTTGAATAGTGCCCTATCCGTGAGTGGTGGTAAATGTATATAAAAAAAGACAGCAGGGTGGCTAGATTTTGGAGAGAGAGGTCGGGCCAAGCAAATGTTGGGAGCGGGAATAGCCAATGGTAAATATACCCTTCTCGAAAGAGAAAGGTCAGCACCTTTCTGCAAAGGGCCTGTAGGGAAATTTACGGATGTTATGAACGTCGTTCTGCAAATCGCCAGAATTACGGATAGAGGTACTCCTGCAGAATCGGTGTCAGAGCAAGACGGTATTGGCGTTTGAAAGCGAAGATAACTTCTGCACAGGATGTATTCCTTCGAAGAGAGTGCGCATCACATTGATTCAACTTCAAGGCTCACCCGGGGACGAACGGAAGGTTCCCGTGAGATCCGAATCGCCTCGTGGATGGATCTAACAAGTAGTAGAAGTGGGGAGGTCCTTGACCATATACTCCACAGCCATAGTCCAGCTCTTCGAACGGACCCAGGGTGATATAAGAAAGGTACAAGAACATCGGTGAGCACCTCAAATTTTGAAGCGAGAGGCAAGTCCATTCGCAGGAGTTTAATATCGGTGGCGCCCATGTTAAGGTGCCATCTAAATGAGTTCTAGAAATTACTTTGAACTTACAGATTTGCCAACCCAGTGATTTGTAAGTTATGCTGAATTTCGCTGATGATAATGAAGATGCAAGGTTCTTCGACTGTGCTTCATTTTTTTACCCGTGAATATAAGCTCAACGTGCAGGTGAGATGGGGGTTTTGTTGGGTGGGAGAGTAATATGTCTATGCTTGTGGATGGTCTGAGAATCAGAGGGGAGATATATGGGCTGCTCCATTGTTAAATAGATTCTCAGTAGCTAATTGACGTGAATGGTTTGCGTTAGATGAAAAGAGCGAGCCTGCACCGATCTGTAAAATAATAATAGACGCAAAGTTTGTTCAATACTCGTATACTATATTGACGAGAGTTCATTAAATCTCGGTCTTTACCGAGCGCTGCGTAGGGCAGTAAGTGCAGTAGCTCGTGATAGCGCATTAAATCCGAGAGCAATTAGTAAGAGCGCGCTTTATAGACACTCGAGCCCTAATGCCACTGGAACGTGCCTTCAATTTCAGAAGCTAAAGTTGCTGTATTGTGCCATTGAGATTGGTACAAGAGTGATCGAGTGCGTACTATGAGGAGAGATACTATCTTTTGTTGTCGTACTCTCTCGCTGCTACCTGGGTCGAAGGTCTGGAGAACATTCGCGTCGCGACTAGAGAGACACTATGGCATGTGCGTCGGAGACTCTGGTTAGCTTTAATGCGTGTTTGTACTGAAACTGTGTAGAGATCGCTTAACAAGGTTCGTGTGGTGTCTAACTTTTGCGATCTGTTGCCAAAAGATTAACTGTTTTGTAAAGCGACTTAGCGAGTCCCACTCTCTGTATCAATCTCAGGTATATTATATTAATAATAGTCTTAATGGTATGTAGTACTTTAATTACGCGGCCACATAGTGTACTTAGCCTATGTATAGATGAATGGTGATATATCAGTTAGAAGTTAATATGCTGAACGTGATAGATAATATAACTCTTATCTACCTCAATGTAGTACTTATTTTAAGATTTTAAATTCTTAGCTAACTGTGATCTATGAAATAGGGACAGGTATACGTCAAGACTAAGGATGATTAGTGGGCGCTGAAAAGTAGTATATATAATATCTATATAATATATAATATATATATATATTATATATATCAAGTAATGTCACAGGTAAGCTTGGTTGCTTAAGCTATATGTAGTAGATGGTGAGCTTGCTATCAACTACTGGTAATTTTCCAGAGTAATGCCTGAACACTTGCTTGAGATCGATTCAGGTATGTTGATAGTCAGTCGTGTCAATTGCGAAAGGAACTTCTCCTTTAAAGGGTAAGCTTTAAACCGATTATATCAGTGACAGTATAGATTTACCGTGTGAAGTTTTATACGTATATATGCCACTAGTGCGAAAAGGATTGCTAGAGAGAAAAGCGTGTGTTTCTTCGTTCTTGTTCATCTTACATACTACTAGAGGTGAGATGATTTCATCCAAGGTACTTCCATAACTTTACGGCAAGACACGATAAGATGTCTGACGGGTGTGACTCTGCCAGCGGGGATCGACGGTGGATGACTTGTGCGTCCCGTGGCCTCTGTCCTTCCGTGCTCGAGTCCCTATTAAAGTAGCGTAGTAATGAAAAATGAAACTTTAAAAATTAACATATAGAAATGAGCGCATGATAGAAATAATAGAGCACTCGTGGCATACTATTGTCGCCGCTCGTTCTAGGTCGGTCGGAGTATGCTACAGGAAGACCTGATCGGGAGGGTTTCATCGACTAGGATTAGTGAATGTCTGCGATTATCGTTGAATTTTTATGGTAACTGTCGCTTTTGTGCAAAGGGTTAATGTTCTATTATGGTATATTACCTTATATATATATACTTTTTTATCGCCTGCGTCGTTTAGTAGTTAATTGATATATTGGGGTAGGAAGTTGGCTATATAGTAGATTATGAGCTTAGGCATATGAAATGAGTTACTACATGTTGTGATCTTTCACCGCGGCTATTCTAGTGATGTATATATTATATATGCCATTATTATATAGTGACGAGTAAGGTATTGTTATTATAATATATATATAGTATTATAATAGTAGATTAAATGAGAGTTAGGTTAGCCGGCGAGCGGTGAGAGAGTATATATATGACTAGTGAGTAATGTACGGAGTAGGTTATAGAGCCTAGTGAGAGTGAGGATCACTACGTGCCCGTTAGTAGGATTAGTAATCTATGCTAGAATTACTATATGTCTGCTGTCCCGACCTGTGTATAGTATTATTAACTTTATTAGTGGGCGAAGGTACGCTAGGCTAATAACGCGGTATACACTATATATATATACGGACCCCCGGAGCACTATATATCACCAATGTTATACTATTAATCGTCAGAGTAGCACTATACCTGGCGATTATGATTCTTATGACTAAAACCCCATCAATGATCACGATAGTTTTCTACAGATAGCATTATTCAATTATATCCAGATAGTACCGTTATTATTCGTGACATTCATTTCGAAGGAAACAAGATAACAAGACTTGTATTGTAATCCGAGAACTACCTTTTAAGGAAACTTCTTATATGATAATGCACGATGTTGACCGTCGATGAGCTTATATAGGTATTTGGCGCTGCAGTAGAGTTAATTAGTTTGAGTCGACGCCGCCGTGGGAAGGATCTGTTACATGCGTGCGGATCTTCCCCGCATATGTGGGGGTGGAGGTATTTCTGTAGTAGTCGGTCAAAGGAGTGATCATAAAGTCTGGCAGTTTAACATGAGTTATAATGAGTGTCATCAACGGCACACATACAAGTATGATACAGGGGAAACGTCTAGGAATACACATTGTTTGTAGGTCTCAGTGGTGAGACCATGTTATGTTGGGGAAAATTTAAGAAAATTAAAAAAATTTAAAAGAGGTGCAAGTACTTCAAGACTTGATAATATGGAACTTTTTATGATAACGCAACAGGAAATAACATTTGTTTGGAATTCTGGTAAATTTTACATAGGAAAATGAAAAAAAAAAAATAAAAAAAAAATTCTTTTAAATAGTTTTATTAGTAATAGTGATTTAAGTAGAGTTCTCTTATTTAGATGTATCTTTTATATGGTAGTAATTCTCTACCTTTAAAAGTTCTCTAGTATAAGATTTTGCTTTTTTTTAACTAAAGAATACCCGAAGGGTATACCGCAAACATGGCAGGAGTCGGGGTCTCTCGGCCTTACCGGAAAACGGGTAGAACTAATTCCTCCCCTCCGGGAGGGTCTCCGAAACCCCCGCTCTTTGGTTTTGGGTTCGCGGGGGTTCCTCCGCCCCTCCCCTAACGGGTTAGGAAAACGTCCCCCCCTGTGTTCCCCGCCGCTTCGAGCCCCCTACATTGTCCGTAATATACCTTTACATAGCTAATATAGTATTAATAGTAGGTTATGGTATTAAGTGTTGATAAGTATCCCTGCGACCTAGTTTAGACCAGTCCGACTGAGATTCTATATATATGTATTATGTATATGCTTGGTTACATAAAATTAATATATTATATAAGGCAACTATACTCCCGGTTATCTAGTAGGGTGAGGTCAGCTTGCGATACGTGCAGATGTAGGGGTTTAGTGGTGACGGAGGTAGTCACCTTACTGAACACCCTTATTATTGTATGCTATCTTCCCGTGAGTCACCATGGTGGGCTGTTGAAGAGGTGAGCCTCCCCAGGGTCTCAGGCGATGGGTGAGTATCTTAGAAATGTGGTTCGTATTTGTGAGTGTGAGTCTATTTTAGTAGACTCAAACAACACCGAGCGTATAGCGTGTCTTGCGATCTATTACTTCAGTCCTGGCCACATGAGTAGCATCTGTAGGAGGTCAGTCTCACACTATTTTGTAATTCATCGCTGAGTACTCACTTAGTACTGCTCTGTAGAGAAACGGGTAGAACGTGGTACATGCAAGGCAGTCCGAGGCTTAATCTGTAATGCTAAGAGCGGTTGTAACACGCTTGTCGCGTAGCTGAGCCTGATGTGTGGTCACTTAGATACTGCAAATCTTTTATCGGTGATGACTGTGGGTGAGCACTATGGTAGAGTCGAGTTCAGTTCAATAATTATTACAGGATGCGAGCTTAGTGCAGAGTCTTAATGTGGACTGTGTTAACTGGTACAGTCTACCCAGGATTAATGAGCGAGCTCACGGGAGGAGTAGCGCTGTTAATGTCACTCTTCGCATCCTCGCTAAAAAAAATACTAGCCTAAATATTGTTGATTTTTATTATAGATTTTTTGTATTTATGTTTTATGTTTCTCGTCTGACTGAATAATGTTCTACTCTATATATTTTTAATAGATTCATTCGTACAAAAGGAATATTAGTTCTTGTCCTGCGGGTGCAAGCTGCGTGCCGCAGCGCGTAGCTGTGTGTCGCGCGGAGGCGCGCTACAGTCGTTGCTCGCGTAACCGGTTTGTAATTATGTGTGCGTTGCGGGTGCCGTACTCTCGGCGTTGTTGCAGATAGTTTATTCACGTTTTTAGTGGCCTAATATTTATATTTTTAGATATATATACTAGTAATTATCATAGTTGAGTTGATTATATATGGTGTCGTATTGGGTAGTAGTATTAGGTGTTTGTGTTAGTATTTATATGGTTTATTTATATTATATAGGTTCTTTAGTATGTATTGTGATGATTGCTTAGTGTATATGTTATTATGATGCTACGTCTTATTCTCTAAGGGGCTAGTGGGGGTATAGTCATTATCGTGGCTTAATCGCCTCGATATAGTAATATATATAAATTTAATATAGTGGTGACTATATACATGAGTTTATAAGTATACTATAGATTTATAATAGTAAAATATTGTCGCGTTATCTATTATAAATATACTATAGCTACGTATAAGTATACTATATATATATCTATTTTTTTTTTGTGTATGTATATTATCATATCTAGAAATATATATATATCTCATCGCTATATATATATATATATCATTGGATCACATGATCTATATTGCGTCTCTCTCTGCCTTAGGGAACTCTAGGGATGTACTAGGTGTGGTAGCGCTTGACCTACTAAGGCTCTGCAGGGTAAATGACCCATGACGCTTACTGCCTTAAGCTAAGCCTTGCTCTTATGAAATTTGCCTCATTCGCTTTGCTTACTCCTTGCCTAGTTTCCTTTCAGATCGTTTCCATTTCAGCTCTTTTGATGGAGCAACCTCTTTCCCTTCTTGTTAATTGTGGTGTCCTCAAGGTTCCTTTTTTATCTCCACCTTTATTCTACTGTTCTTTAACCGGTCTATCATTAGCGAGCTTCTAATTCTTAGTTCACTTATGCCTGTTGATACCAACTCTCCTCCTCCACTCTTATTCAAATGTGCTCCTTCGGTTGTAGTCTGCTAAGACGTTACCTCGTTCGTCTACAGTTTTCCGATTCAATTCTTGCGAATGTGCGGGTTTTCTCAGTGGGCTAACCGCATTCTTGTGAAATCAACTCTTTAAAAACTCAAATTCTTCATATCTCCCTTCTCTAAAACACTTCCCAACTTCCTATCCCCTTCGACGGCTCTAATCCTCACCTGTAAACAACATAAATATCTTGAACCTGACACTAAAACCGCTCGACTTGTCCTTGACCCCGACCTCCATCATCAAACTCGGCGCTTAAAATGGTCTCAATGAACTGGTGAATTCTGTTTCAGATGGTGATTTTTCTTCTGCTCCACCTCTCCACCACGTTTATATAAGAGTCTTATTCGCCCCTGATGGAATACTTTTATCACATCGGTGTGGGTGTATCGGTTCCACCCTTCCTTTTGATAGTGTTTGAGGCTAAGGTTAAGATGACTTAATAAGACTGTGCAATTACTTTTCTCTAATTCTTGTTCTTTTCTGCTGCGAGTGATATGGTACCCAATCTCTTTCTATAGATATTACAACGGCGATGGTTGCTCGAGCACAATTACCTCTTTCACTGTCGCTACAACACTGCGAGTCGCCCTCGAAAGAAACAGAGTTGCCTATACTCTCACATATAAGTATTGTGTGTAAAGTATGAGAACTCAGGGGGTTTTACTCGTTTGTGGTGCTCCTTCTTTCCCGCTACAGTCTGTTTTGTTGAAACAAATTGCTTTCTATCCATTTTTCCTCCCCCCTCCGCCCACGTACTTTCCATTATCTTCCTCTCTTAAGTCGCGTCGCGTCCACATGAGGGAATGGAACGTTAGACAAGGGACTGGGTGAATTTACTTCCCTTTTTTTATTTTTCTTTTCATTCATTTTTGTTTTTGTGTTTTATACCCCCTCTTCATTGGAAAGAGAGCCTGCCCGTGTAATGGTGGCAATCAAATATATTAATATATATATAGGGATTTTCTCTCCTTTATTAATCTATCAAAATTATATAATATCAATATTATACCTATATATATATATATATAATAGTATATATATATATGTTATTAGTATTAGGTAGTGAGTGAGTAATATATATATATATTATTAAATATATATATATATAATATATATATAATATATATATATAAATATAATATTATATATATATGTTAATATATATAATAAATTAAGTGATTATTATTAGTGGTAAGTCGTCCTAATGTGTGGCTCGCTAAATTTTTAAATCTAATTTCTCGCGATTAGAACAAAGGTGGCACCACTGCCCGTAAGCTATTGTAGTTTTGGAGATATGATTTTTTTTTATTTTTTTATTTTTTTTTTATTTTACAGTTTCGTAAATACATATTCTTTGCCCACACACGAAACACATCCAACAATGTTAATTCCTTTCCGCTGTAGCGTGAGGGGTGGTAGTGGTTTGAGATATGGATCGAATGATAGTTGTAGTTTAAACAAATAATCACCCTATCCATATATAAAAAATAAAGTTAAGAAATTTTAATTATATATAATATATATAAGCTAATATTAATTTATATCATATTAGGAGTATATAACTTATATATATATATATATTATCTGATTGTAGGGAGAGATTTAGTATGGATAGTATATATGATATATTATATATAATATCATACTGTATTTTTTTTCTTTTTTCTTTTTTCTTTTGCCATTCGTTTTTAATAAGTTTTTTTTCGGGAAGCACGAGTGCGGTGCGTGTGATCCCAAAGAGCGCACCAGGGCGAGGACCGACCCCGCAAGCAGCAGCACGCGCACCCCCGCACCTGCGACAGCGAAGTTCTGAAATTTTTGATGCGCCAGCCTGCATCGCATCCGCACCAAAATGATCGCACCCAGCGCACTCGCAGTCCGGCACTGCAAGCCGCACCGCACAGCTACGCCGAGACACTGCACTCTCGGTGCCTGCGCCAACGCTTTTTTTCTTATATGAATGATATATATATAAACGGCTATAGGTAAGCATATAGTATATTATACAAATATTACGTATAATAAGCTATGGATAATAGTATACGTATATATATCTAGTATATAGTGATATAGTATATCTCTATAGTGATACTATATATATATATATTATAGTATATATAGATAGTGGGTATTATAGTTAGGTAAGTATTATAATGGGGGATCACAACTTTTTTATTTAGGTAGGATATAGATTTTTATGATGTGAATATAAGGTTATAATTACCCCCCAGTATATATAACTACGGGGTATATGCACAGAGGAGAAGATAAATGCAAAAAAATCAATTTGGGAATTTTTTTACTTGAACTACTCTCACTCTATAAAAGAGAGATCAAGATTTTGTGGAATTCTGTTGATGTTTTTTGATTTTTTGATTTTTATATTTATATAGTTATATATTCTTTGTGAATATTTTAATGGTTTATTTAAAGCGAGAGAGAAAGTAGAGAAATATTAGAAAAGTGGAAATAGTTTAAAAGGAGTATGAATTTTTAATTATATATTGGTTTTTCGAATATGCTAACAAATTTCTGTGGCAAATTGGTAAGACCCCCCTAAGTCCCTGTAACATTTCTTACGACAAAGGCAGTAAAAGTGTTGAACGCTCAGAGCTAGGGCCTAGGATAAAATTGAAAATCTAGATGCAGATGCAAGAGAGATTATTACACTATTTTTGTATAAGTGGTGAGGTAGAGTAGAATTTGTTAACGTGCAGTATTGAATATTGTCCTACAAGTTTAAGCACCACTACCCTGAGACACACATCATAGAGAGGCGCGCTGATGAGGGGCGCAACGTTGAAGCTAACGAGGAGAGTTTTTGGCTTTGAGGATAACAGATATTGGAAGGCCGATGTACGTGAATGGCCCCGGACCTCAAAGTTTGTCTAGATTATGCGCCCATGCAGCTATCTGATAAGTTATATGTTATCGTATTATTTATTAGGTTGACTGGACAAAATCTAGATGTGGCCAAGGCGGCTGTCTTGAATTATTCATTTTTATTGGTTGACCTGGGATAGTCGAAAAAGGACTCTAAAGCGCTTCTTAAAGAGTATATTCTAGTATCTTATGAGTTGACTGGACAATTCTGAGGCGTCAAAGCGTCTCTTAATATTATTTTTAAATTACTAGGTAATTATACTAATATAATATATATATATGTTGATGTATATATCTATACTCATATATAATTTATAATTAGATATAATATTTAAGCAGAGGGTATGGTTAGTATTATAGATATAGTGTAGTATATGTATAGTATACTAGTGGGTAACTGTACTCAATAATAGGTGTTATATAGTGGATGTATTAGTTGTTGATTGGTTGAGCTGGAACACTCTAGATAGGCGTTTGCGGCTTCTTAAGTGTATTCTATTTATTTATTATGATAAGATGGTTGACTGAACGAGCATTCCTAGGAGTGGCCAATGAGGGTCGTCACTATTACGATTGTTTGATTGGTTGATGAACAAATCTAAATAGGAACGATGCGGTCTCTTAAGTATTGATCTATTTATTATGGGTAAGACCCGCCGACATTCTAGATAGGGTTAAGTGCATGCTTCTTGAAATATTATTCAATTAATATAACGTTAAGAAGTTCATAACGCTCGAGAAATGTCCTGCAGTACCCATAATAAGACTTAGAATACTGACTTAAAGAAGTCTCCATGGGTTCTATGTGTAGAGTTGTCCAGACGAACCATTAAAAAGTTAAGTATGTATAGAAGGCCGCATAGTCCTCGTTAGAATGATCCCAGGGTCGAGACCCAGATATAAATAAAAATAAGAATATAAAACTTAAGAAGCCGTATGGGCCTATCTGACTGTCCAGTCAACCAATAAGTTAATCATGAATTAAACCGATAATGATTAAGGGATAGCCGCATGTGCACTCCCTCTAGAATGTCCGAGTCAACTCATAATAGAATAAGGAAAATAGATCCCCACCGTAGAAGCCGCTTGAACTTTGTTAAAGCTAATAAAGAATTAAAAGGACAAGTAAAAAATTGGAATAATTAAGAAGCCGAACATTGTCCTTCTAGATATTCCAGTGGGCCCATAGTAGATAAAAAACAGGAAGAGTAGTCTGATAGAGGAACGCCCGCATGAAGCCATGGAGTCTCGACGGAAACACTCCAGGCAAGCTCAATAAATAATTAACAATTAAAAATAATAATCCAGCCCACATTGAATTGCCGCGTCTAGGAATTGTCTCGAGTCAACTCATTATATGAAAAAAGGAAGTCACACCATAGAAATACAATAACCGACATCAGTTAAGCGCATTGGCACTTGATGCGCCCGCGACACTAAGAGAGGAATTTATAGAACATTTGAGGAAGCCAGCATTGGCCACTCTAGAAGTCCCAGACAAAGCATAAAAATTATTAATACATTTTTTTTAATAATAATAATAATGTAATGTAATGATAGTATTTATATATAGAAGCCACATGGCGTACCTAGACTGCGCATGTCAACCAACAATTATTGATAATGAATAATTAAAAAGCCCCAGTCAACTAACACACACACAAACTAATTGATTAATAAGATAAATTAATCAGAACACTGCAGGCCCTATTTCTAGATGTCCCAGTCAAGCCCATTGGTAAGTCAATAATTGATGAAGTTAATTTAATTCTAATTGATTAATTGTTATGGTGGACTGAGGCAGTCTGTAGGTCCATGCGGCTTCTGAATTCTTATTCTATTTAATAAATTTTTGTTTGGTGTGCTGGGAAACAGGTCTAGTAGGCCCAATGTGCTCTAGATTCTTAAATACTATTCATCTAATTACGTTCAATCTTGGTTAAGAATTATCTTAATTCTTAATTTTATTGGAAGAGCGCAGAGACGTGACTATTCGAGAGGCCAAATGTGGCTTTCTCAATATTATTTTTATGGTGACTGGACAGTTTAAACAGGACATCAGCGGCTTCTAAGTATTTATTTTTATTTTATTATGATTGACTTGGACATTCTAGAGGGATTAATGTGGCTTCTTAATTATTATTGTTAATTATTAAACTAGTTATTTTTGACCTGGGACAGTCTAGAAGGCCAGGCCTGCTTCCTTAAGTTATTCTTACCTTTTATTATATTCTTATGGGTTTGACTGTACATGCTAAGAGGCCAACTGTCGGCTTCTTATTATTAATTTTGGGGAGGGTTGAGGTGTGGGAGGCGGTGGAGGCATTGTCTAGAAGAGATCCTCGTGCCTTTTAAGTATATTCTTACCTTATTTGGTTTGACTGGGATATTCCTAGAGGGCCAATGGCGGGCTTCTATATTAATCTATGGGTTTGACTGGGAAGTCTAAAAGAGGCGAAACCGGCTCTTTAAGATTGTGCTTGATAGTATTTGATTGACTGGGACTTTCTAGAGGGGTTAAGTACCAGCTTCTTAGTGTTATTCGAGTGCTAGAAACTATTAGAGGTTATTAGGTTGACTTGGACAGTCTAGCATAGGCCATGCGCCTCTGAAATTACTTATCTTAAAACTTATTAATCTCTCACTCCGCGACTTCGCACTGCGCAGACAGTTCTAGAGGGCCAATGCGGCATTTTAATTATTACTGTCTATTGCATAATTATTGTAACTGGTTGACTGGCGTCTAGGTGGCGCCCATCGTTGGTGGCTTCTAATTATAGATTCTGATTGCATTAATGGTACATTAATTATTACCCTCAAGGAATTAGTTCTTGAGGTTCGTGAAGTTTGATGGTGTTTGAATGGAACATGTGTCTGAGTAGATTTCTGCGTCTTCTTGACTGTCCTTTTTCTTTTTTATATATATATCTATTATAGTATAATATATATATATATATATTCAGTATATTATATATATATATATTTATATAGTATATATATATAGTATATATTATATATATATAGATATAGTATATATATATATAATATGTAATATAGTATATAATATAGTATCCCATAGTGACGTCACGCATCTGAAAAAATCAAAAAACTAAAAAAAAACAACATAAAAAAAATCAAAAAAATAAAACAAATCAAAAACAATGATTTTTTCTAAAATAAGATCTAAAAAAATTCCCAACTGCATGGGGATATGTTATTATATAGCTATATATATATAGGGATATGATATATAGTATATAATTATTATAGGAGAGTATAGATATAGGTATAGGGGGGGTAGGTAGGGTAGGAGGATAGTATATTATATTGCCCGGCGTATAAGATATATATGTATATATATATTATAAGTATCATATATAGTAGTGATGGGATAGATAGGATGATAGTAGCTAGTATGGGGGTGATGTGAGTGATATAATATTATCAGTATAATTTGTTTGTGTGAGTTTGGGGGGTTGGTGATGGTATGATTATGTGGGTAGTTAAGTTTATATAGTATAGTATCTACTAGATATATAAGTATATAGTGGGATATATATATTATATTAATTATTAGAATATAATAATATCGATGTCTAAGGCGTGGCATTTCACAGCAGTCATTGCTACACCGGTTCCCTATTCCCGACATTATATAGTATATATATATATATATATATATATAGTATAATAGCGCCCGTCACCCTTCTTTAGCTATAGCTACTTATAGGTATACTATTAAGGTAATATATGATATAGATATATATAGTTTATAGGTATATATATATGAAAAATATTAGTAGAAATTAAATAAAAGAAAAATTAAAAATATTAATATTTTAAAAAATATATAAAATGAAAAACTTACACGTACCCCTTATACTATATTTTTTCATATTATATACTACTATTATATATTCAGGGTATTCATCGAATAAAAATCAAATAAAAAAAATCTTAAAGGATATATATATAATAGATATATTTATATTATCATATATATATATTATAGGGGGGGTAATATATATATATAATTATATATATATATATTAATAATATTATATATTATATATATTATTTTTTAGTTTATGTTTTTTTTTATTTTTATTATTTATATATTTATTTTTATTTTATTTTTTTTATATTAATATTATATTTTATATATTATTTTTTATTATTATATATTATAATTATATCATGGGATGTTAATGAAATAAAATCAAATAAAAAATCAATTTGATTTAATCTTTTAATTTTTTTTATAAATACCAACTTCATTGATTTTTTTGATTTATGATTTTTTTTTGATTTTTTTGAATTTTTATATTTTGTTTTTTAGTTGATTTTTTTTGAAATTTTTTTGCATCTTAAGTGATTATATAACTTCAATAATAAACTAAAAATACACAATAAAATCTATATATTATTATTGAACGTTTTTAATATATTTTTTTTTCAATTTTCAAACAAATCTATTAGGCATTGCATTATTCTTTCTCTTATATCTGTTACC
>JABUQX010035125.1:37500-73570 GCA_015478945.1 Trachelipus rathkii
TGCCTGGGACATTCTAGAGGGGTTTCTTGATTCGTTCTTAATATTAATTTTATTTGAATATTTTATTTGGTCTGACTGGGACACGATCTAAGATACGACCAATACACACTTCCTTAAGTATTTATTCTTATTTATTTATTTTGAGTATGTGAGTGGGTTGACTGTGTACCGTAATTTCGTACGAGGATCTCAATGTCGGTTGCTTCTTAATAGTGTAATTTTTTATTGTTGTTCCTGTGACAGATCTTATGTGAATGTAGACCGATGAGTAGCTTCTTAAGGTGAGTTTCTTATTTAATTATGGGTTGACTGGGACATTCTAGAGGTTAATGCAGAATCTTAATTATAAGTCTGATAATATTTAAGAAGCTGCATTAACCTATCTAGAAATGTCCAGTGCTACCCATAAGTAAAGTGAGAAATGGAGATACTTATAGAAGCCGCATGTTCTTATTGTAGACCCCTGTTTCCCACGTCAAGCCGATTAGAAAATTAATAATGTAAGAAGCCTTCATTGGCCACTCTAGGAATGGTCCAGTCAGAGCCCATGATAGATAATGAATATATGGGAAGTAATACTGTAAGAAGCCGCAAAGAGCCTATGCTAGATGTGTTCCGTCGAACCATAAGGTATAGTTATTATAGTAAATAATAGTAATATCTATAGTAGTAGTAGTAGTATTATAAGTATGAATATATATATATATATTATATATAAGTAATAATAGTATATATAAATAATAATATTATATTAATAGAGTATAGTAATTAAAAATAATAATTAGCCAACCGCTTGACGCCTCTAGATTTCCTGTGACCTGAAGAAAAGAAATAGAAGTAATAACTTTAAGAAGCCGCATGTCTTTTTAGACTATCCCCAGTCCAACCAATAAAAATGTAATAATTGTAAGGAAGTCCGCATTGGCCACTCTGAGATTGTCCTCTATCAACCCATAATAAATAATAAATATGAGACCAAAGCAACTAAAATGCATGGCCTATCTAGATCAACTTCACGCCTATTCTTCTCCTCAAAGCCAAAATTACCTGCCTCGTTGCTTTACTGTTGCGGCCCTCTCAGCATATCGTATGTCTTCTCATAAGGGTTTGCGTTTAAATTGTAGAACAATATTCAAATACTGGGGCCTAACATATCTATTATACGACATTATAGCAAAAAAAATATATATAATTAGTTTGCATCTGGAATGTTTCAATTTTTATCCCTAGCCCTCCCGCTCTGGTTTCAAAAATTTCTGCCTTTCTAAAGCTGTTTACAGACTTTACGGGTTACAATGCAATGAATGTTTGTGAATATGAAAAATAAACCAATATATATTAATAAAACCTTTTTCATAATTAAAGTTAATTAAGTTTTTTTTTTATTTTATTTTTATTTCCTAAAAACTTTTTGAATAACAGATACAAAAAGTATAAAAATATATAAAATAATAAAAAATAAAAACAATCAAAAAAAATCATAAAATCAAAAAAATCTTGATTTCTCTGTATAAAAAAATCAAGTAAAAATAATCAGTTGATTTTTTTCATTTGATTTTTCGTGCCATGAGGCGGGAATATGAGTATAATAGAGGTGATAGGAGTAGATTGATAGATATGAGTAGGTAGTAGTAGTATACTAGATATTATAGGTAGAGTAGTGGATAGTATCGTAGTGATATAATAGGAGTATATATATATATAATATATGATAAATATATATTAGTATAATATATATATATATATATATATATATATATATATTCTATATATATTATATATATATATAATTAATATATACATATATTTGGGTTTGGCCGAGGCACCGGGTGCAGTGCGGTGCAGAGCATGATTGGTAGTGCGGTGTCAGTCCTTGGTGCGCTCACTCAGGCGGTGCGGTGCGGTGCGCATCAATTTCAGTCAACCTGTGCGTGCCGGTGCGGTGCGCTGCGTGCGGTGCAGTGCTGGTGCGTGTATTTTTTATTACGCAGCCGCACCAGCTCCACCCGAAAAAACTTTTAAAAAGAGAAAAAAAAAAAAAATAAAAAAGAAAAATAAGTATATATATATAAGTATATATAGTATATTATATATAGGTATATACTAATATAGTAATATAATGTTTTTCATAATATGATATAAAGTAATATATGATATATATATATATATATGTAATATATATAATAATATATATATAATAGTTGGAAATTTTGGTTTAAAACTACAACATCAACGATCCATATCTCAAAAAACTACAATAGCTACAGGAAAGAGAAATACAATTGTTGGAAATCCTGCAAAATTGTATTTCGGGAACTGTAAAAATAAAAAATATAATAAAAAAAAAAAAAAAATCAATCGTCCAAAACTACAAGAGGCCTACAAGCCAGTGGTGGCCCAACTTTAGTCTATGCGCGAGCGAATTAAGAGTTTAAAAATTTTAGGCGAGCCACACATAAAGGACGACTACCACTAATAATGAATCATTAATTTATTAATTATATATATATAAGGTATATTATATTAATATTATTTATGTATAGTATTTAAATATATTTAATATATTAATAATAATATTTATTAGTTTTCTAGTATATATATATATATATATATATATATATATATAATTCTATATATATAGGTATCTATATATATATATTAATAGTAATATATATCTATATATATTAATGTATAGTAATAATGTTGATGCGCAACCGATCACGGCAGGGCTATTTTCCAATGGATGATTTTCATTACTAACCCCAGACTGCTTCTTATCCAAGATGCTCATAAGTAAATTCATCGCCAGTTGTCCTTGTTGATAAGGAAACTGATCCAGTGAGATAGCAGGCGGATCGCAGCGTGATTTAATAGAGAGGAAGTTTGGAATACTGTGCTAGGAAAATTTGGATGACATAAGCCAATTTGATCAACAAATCACTAATATTAGTTAGTCTTGAATAGTACAGTAAGGCACCACAACGTATGGTACACCTTGGAGTCTCCATATATTTTACACAATACGTATGTGAAGAATGGCAATCGCTCTTTTTTTGACGAAGGCGACTGCAGTGGGTCATGAGAATTGGAGGCTGTGTCAATTGGTCATAGAGACACTTAGGCTGTTGCCATTATGGTTATAGAAAAGAGATTGGGTACTCAATATCACCTCGCAGAGAAAGAACCAAGGGAATTGAAGTGAAATGCACAGTTTTATTAGTCTCTTACCCGTGTAAGCCTGCAACAAGATCCAAAAGGAGGGGAACCGGATCCACCCCAAATGTGCTGAACAGTATTCGCTACAGGGGCGAATAAGTACACATATATGGATGATAAACTAGCGCAAAAGGAAAAGATTCACGCCATCTGAAAACAGAATTCAGCTTTCATCTGAGTCCGTTATAAAGGCGATTGATATGAGGTCTCCAAGACAATTTCACTTTTATGTTCAGGTTCAAGAATATTTGTTGTTTACAGATGAGACATTAGAGCGAGCCGTCGAAGGGGATAGGAATAGTTGGGAAGTGTTTTAGTAGAGGGAGATTATGAAGAACGTTTGGAGTTTTTAAAAGATGAATTGTCACAAGAATGCGGTAGCCCATGAGAAAGTCCCGACGCACATCGCAAGAATTTGAATCGGAAAACTGTAGACGAGAGGTAACTCTAGATACAAACGAGGGAGCACATTTGAGAAATAAGTGGTGTTTTTGAGAGTTGTTTCAAGAAAACAAGTTTACGCGGTAAAATGGCTAAGAAGACCGTTTAAGAAAATTAGAATAAAGGTGGCCAAATTCCGGCTTTTTCCTTACATCCCACCTCACCGGACCCCCCAATTAACAAGAAAGGATAAAGAGGTTGCTCCATCAACAGAGCTTGAAATGGAACAATCTGAAGAAAAACTAGACAAAGAGTAAGCAAAGTGAAGTAGGAAATCAAAAGGAAGGTAGCTTAGAGATAGCGATGCTGCACCCCTGTCAAATGCCCTAGATATGTCAAGCGCTACCACACACGACTCCCCCAGAGTCCCCTAAGGGAGAAGGGACCATAATAATCATAGTCGAATGATATATACGAATATAGATAATATATATAATATCTTATAAGTATATTATATATATATATATATAGTATATAGTATACTATGATATATAATAATATTATATATTATATATTTTAACGTATTAAATTTGGAATATATTGTATTCAGGATGTAGCTTTAAGAGATGATATAAGGATAAGGTGTTATATAAAAACGGAGGAAAGTGTAATATATATCTGTTAATATATATATAGATAGTATATATATTAAATAATATGTATATATATATTCTAAAACTATTTATTTTTAATAAACGGATAGAAGTCTGAATACGGCGGAGGTCGCGAGCCACATGTAGAACGTACGCGAGCAACAGTTGCCCGGAGCTACGGTTGGCACCACTGAATCTACAGCGAAAAAGGACTATAGTTTTTGGAATCCCTCGTGAAAGATTTGTAGCATGGAGAATGGTAAAAAATAAAATAGAGAAGAAAAGATAAATAAGAATAAATCTTGGCTATTTTGTTGTTTAGGAGGCAGGGAACATAGTAATATAGTATATCATATGCGTTTAGTTATATATATTAGTATACTAGAGTATATAATATATATTATATATATATAGTAATATATATATATAGAGGGGGGGTAGGGGTAGGGGGTGAGGTAGTAGTATGGTGGTAGTGCTGAGTGATGGTAGAGAGGAGGTATAGTAGGGTATAGGGGGGTAGGTATAGTAGTAGTATTGTATTATAGTTATGTATATTATAGAGTGGTGAGGGGGGGGGGGTAGGTGCTATAGATACCTATATAATATATATATATATCATATATATATATAGATATAATAAATATATAATTAAAGTATAGGTTATTATATTATATATATATATGATATAATATATATATATAGTATATATATATTAGTATAGTTAATACGTTATTAATTTGTAAAGGTATTATACGGCAATGTAGGGGCTCGAGCAGACGGGAACACAGGGGGCCGTTTTCCATACCCCGTAGGGGAGGGGCGGAGGAACCCCCGCGAGCGACACCACCAAAGAGGAGGGGGTTCCGGAGACCCTCCCCGGAGGGGAAGTACAGTCCCTAAACCGGCGCGTAGGTGGCCCGGGAAGGGGCGGAGAGACCGGTACTCCTGCGGATCGTTGCGGGGTATGACCTTGGGTATTGCTTTTCTGGTTAGTAAAAAAAGGCGACAGAGGTGGTAATAGAGAAGTCTATTTATTTTAGAGCGAGGTAACCAATTAAAAGCGTCTCAAATAAGGCTTCTGTGAATCAGGAGTTACTGAATAGGATTGCGATTACAAGGATTGTTTTTATTTTTTTTTAACATTTGTTTTTTATTAGATTTTACCAGAATTTTTTCCCCCAAAAAAAAAAAAGAATTTGGGTAAAGAAATTTTTTCCCGCTTTTGTTTTCCCCCGCCCCTTTTTGGGGGGGTAAGCCCCCCCCCTGTTATTGTAGTTTTGAGATATAGATTTTTTTTTTGATTTTTTTTTTTTTACATTTTCGCACTAAAAGTGTTACCAGGCTTCCAACATGTATTTCCCTTCCCTGTATCTTTGTAGTTTTTGTAGATGAGATTTGTGTAGTTTGTAAACCAAATTGACTCACCCTAATCTAGTATTATAGGTATATACTATATATAGTATATACCGTATATATATACTATATATATAAATAATATATATAATAAGTAATATAAATATATATAATATATTATATAATATAGTATATATATATATATTATATATGATAGTATGATATCTATATATAGGTAGGGGGTGGTAGTATATAGTAATAAATATATATATATATATATATATAATAAATGAATATATATATTATATATAATAATATACAATATATATATAATATATATATTATATATATATAATGATATATTAATATATATATATATATTTTATATATATGATATATATAGGTGGGATTATATATATTTTATAGATATATATAGATATATAGCATATATGTATATAATCTATGAGTATACACTATATATGTAGGGGTAGTGGGATATATGCAGGTATAGATATATAGGGGGGGGATATATAATATAAAGTAGTATATATCTATAGGCACCTTACCCTTAAAGAAAGTTACATAAATTCACGATACTCGCAAATTTGCATAATCCTACTCGTGCAGCCCTGTAGTGTTGTGTAGCTAAAACTCCAATAGAACGAGCGGAATCCTTGCCACATTCCACATATATTTTATCAATGTACTTTTTAATGTTGAAATTTAAAATTATTGTTTTTTTATTATTTTTTTAAGGGGCTCGGCCGCCGACGGCGGGACAGAGGGGGAGGACGAAGTCCCCCCGTCGTCCCCGCTGAGGCCGAGAGACCCTGACCCTTTCCATCTTTGCGATTATCTTGGTATCCTTTAGATTTATAAAAAAAGAAAAGAAAAGCTGTTATTGGCAAATCTTCTCGCACTATTGCCTTGATAGATATCGAAGAAGAGAAGTGCGATACAGTGTGTCGCTCGATATAGTGTCGGTTAACCTAACCCTTTAAAGGAGAAGTGCCTATATATATTATATATATATATAATCATATTATAATATAATATAATATATGATATAATATAATATATATGATATATATAAAATATACTATATATCATATAGTATAAGAATTAAATATATCTTATAAATAATATGTATTTCTATATATATATATATATATAATATAATAATATATTATATATATATAGCGAATAAGAATGGGAATGGCAGTTACAAAAGTATTTTTTGAGCAAGGAAAAGTTAACGATGTAGATAACTTACGTTAAGTGACAAACACGTTTAGCAATCTGAATATTTCTTTCCGAGGTTTTAGCATAATTAACTTCTTGCAGCAGGTAAATCAAATAGTTTTCTAGTTCGATTATGCGATTCGTCTCATCCATCAAATGTGGTACAGCACTTTACTCTTGATGAAAGGAGTTCCCGTAGGTAGTGGTTCTACGGTATTACTATTTCCTCTTCGGATTAATGGGCTAAGTTACTTCTATCCCAGCGAGGTCAATTCTTCTCTTTATGTTGAGACCTTTGCGTTATATTTAGCCGTGCCGAGCTGCCTTTTCTCTAACGAAACTTCAAGCTATTGAGAATATTCACAATGGGGTTTCCCTTGACTTCCATTTCTCTCCCTCCAAAACCTCAGCAGTGCTTTTAAGAAAAAAGGGTATCGAAGAACCTGCCATCTTCTTCAGCGAACTTAGCCTTATATGGTTTGCAAATTCCTGTAACCACAAGTAAAATTTCTAGAACTCATTCTTAGATGGCCACTTAACATGCGCACCGCATATTAAACTCCTGCGAATACTTGCGCCATTCGCTTTCAAAATCTTGCAGTGCTCACCGCTGTTCTTTTACCTTCTATATCACCTCTGGATCCGTATTCAAGCTGAACTATGGCTGTGTAGTATATGGTCAGACCGTCTCCACACTCTACTACACTTGTTTTAGATCCCATCAAAACGAGGCGATTCGTAATCTCCACTGGAACCTTCCGTTCGTCCCCCCGGGTGAGCCTTGAAAGTTGAATCCATGTGATGCTACTCTCTCCGAAGGAATACATCCTGTGCAGAAGTTATCTTCGCTTTCAAACCCCAATACCGTCTGCCTGAACCGATTCTGCAGGAGATACCTTCAGAATCCTAATTTCTCGATTTGCAAACACAAGTGTTCATAACATCCTTATTCCCTAACAATCCCTTTGCCAAGGTGTGCCTTTCTCTTACGAGAAGGTTATATGGCTATTTCCGCTCCCACCATTTGCTTGGCCCTGCCCTCCTCCTTCTCCAAATCTAGCCACCCTGCTGTCTTATTTTTTATAGCGTTACCACCATCACGATAGAGCCCTATCAAAGTAGGGAGGTTGCAAACCTCAGATATTCATTCAACTAACTCAAACTACGCAGATGATGCACAAGATGCAGGCTTTAAATGTGATAGAGAATGTAAATTAGCAGGATAACACAGAAAGACTGGAAGAGAATCAAGCAGAACAGAGGTGGCAGGAAAAAAGGATAGCAACGCAGCGAAATAGCCAGTGGTTACCAATATCAACACAAAACTCATGCGCTAACACAGCACCCCTTGTGCTACGAGGGCGTCGCGTAAAAGGTGGTGGTACGCGAGTGATAAGCTCCCTCGAGCACTCTGCCGCTGTGGGTAACCTATAGAAAAGCAGATAAGCACCAACATTGCGCGCGCAACGATAGAGGTCAATGAAACTGGAAAGTGCAAGCGACTTTTTATAGCCTTTTGGCTTGACCGACCCTATCCAAAAGCCGGTGGAACCAGAGCCTTCCCCCCTGATATGTGAGCAGTACTCCATACAAGGGTGGATAGGCCCTTGTATAGCTGGACACTGAGAAGAGGAAAAATAGTTTCGCAGTCAAACAGAACTTACAGTTTCTTTGAGGCCGCCCTAGCCAACCGTTGTGATGTGAGGTTTTCCAAGACAATTTGTTTGTTTATGTCCAAGACCAAGGCATGTTTATGGTCACAGGAGAGCGAGGAGAACGTCGAAAGAGTAGAAAAGGTTAGAAGGCGGTCTTAGAGAGGGAGATTTTAGAAGTTTGGCTTTTAAAGAAATTGATTTTCACAAGGTTGAGACGAACCCTCCGCCGGAAATTCTATCCAGTCAGCGAAGAATAGAATCGGGAAAGATTAAGACGAGAAGCAATTTTTAGAAAGTACAAAAGGACCAAACAATTGAAATGAGTTTGACGAAAATGGAAGGGTCGAGTCACTCGGCTTACGAGTGGATGACGAGTTAGATGTGCAAGATGAAGATTGCATTAATGAAAGTAGGAATAAAGTAGGAGATAAGACAGAACCCTGAGGAACACCACTATTGATAGAAAAGAAGGAAGTCGCCCATCACAAATTGCCGATATTGGAGCGATTTGTAAAGAGAAGCTAGACCATAAGTAAGAAAAGAGATGAAGGAAACCCAAAACCCATAGTAGGGGAGCTTGGAGAGCACAGAGCAGTGACACGTGCCCGTCAAAATGCCTTGGTAATGTCAGGCGCCACACGCAAGCTCCCCGTAGTTCCTAAAGGGCGGAAAACCAAAAATCAGTAGATAGAAAGTATATCGCCAGTAAGACTCGGAGGCGCGAAAGCCGGTAGCTGGCGATCGAATAGGAGTGAGAATGATGATTCCAGGAATGATCTAAGAAATGAGAGTTGAGAAAGGGTTTCAAAAGGTCTTAGATAGATACAAGTGAGAGCTATAGTTTCAAACTTTGAATGTTTCGGAATGGCCTTTCCTATGTCGGGATGGTGGACATCGTGCGTGGGCTTCAATACTGGAGGCAAAGTTATTAGTATTGAAGACATTTAGAGAATAATAGTTGAACGAGGGGCGGGGTCAGAACGAAAGCACACCCTCAAAACTCGGAGCGGAATGCCATCCGGGGTACCCGCCTTCCTAACGTTCTAGATTTCAGGGAGCCCATGTACCAACCCGTAAATCAATGTAACTAACATGCAAGGCAAGGGCACTTGAAAGAGAAGGAGGAGGTGGAGGAATGCCAGAATCGTCTATGGTTGAAGTTAGAGAAATGAGGAGGCCGAAAGATGATTGGTCTTTTCAGTGGAGAGATAGCAAACATGAACCATCAGATCGATATAGAGGAGTGAAAAGACAGATTTACAGAAGTCGTTAGAGATGTTCTTTGGCAAAGGCCAGAAAGATTTATCAGGAGAACCAAGGGGTTAGCGCACTTTTGTTTGATGAAGCGCTCTGTTCGTACGAAGAGTATCCTGCCAACGATTTCTAGCTGGAATGTAAAATTAGCAAGCTAGTGATCGAATAACGAGAAATTTCCCAACCCCGTACCAACTGTCTCTAGCCTGAATGGCCAGAGAGCAGGCACGATCCGATCGAACCATGATTATGAGGAGAGAAAGATTTAGTCATAGAAGGAATGAACCTACTACGCGCGGCCGAACGATTACCGCTGGAGGTTATCAGCAGAAGCTGAAGCATCACCAGAGTCAAAGCAGTCATCCAATTATAGTTAGCGTAGAAACAACCGCAAGGCTCCATCATCCCGATCACAGTGCCCAGAAAAAACGCGTAGTGGCAGGATGGAGCTGTTGGAGAGAATAGTATTAAAATTAAGAGATATAGAGGTGTGTGTCAGATTTACCATAGGAGTAGAAGGTGGCCTGTACTTTATACGAGCCGAGAGGACTAGTGGTGAAACATCAGTCAAGTGTGTTTACTCAAGAATTGGTTCGCACAATCCGGAATGTGTGTGTGGGTTCTTTTAATTAATTGCTTCAGATCGTTGAGAATGGTGAAATGATTCGGCCTCCTCCCACCCTAAAATCGTATGAGAGGACTCCAAAAACCTATCTCAGTGTGTGTACCATTGCCTACCTAACAGGGACAGGTTTCAGCGCGCTCTAATACCGCAAACTCATCCCATACCTCCTCACTCATAGCTTCAATTTTTATGGCAAAGTAATGGTTACTAACTGGTTGGCCCTTTTCTCGGAAGGTTCGTATTCCTTAACCAAGACCACTCTTGAGTCGGCATTTATTCAGATTCGCTCGAGCGCGGCTCCAGAGAGCGTGTAAAACCCCTTATCTAAAAAACCACAATTGTATTTCGCTCACAACAATTTCCCGTAAAAAACAAATCCTTCTATGTTGGATCCCCTCTCATGTAGGGGTAACTAGCAAGAAACGCTGAAATGGAGAGGCGCGAAAGTGGGCGGTCTCTTCTTTAGGGGGCTGGTTTCGAGGTATCCCCCCCCCCCCTCCTGGGTGCCATTGGACGAAGGCCCTGCTCATCAACTGAATGCTACCTGCTCTCCGGACAAGGCTTTATAAAGGCAATATAAAGCCGAGCATGGTGAGTGTCTCGTCTCACCGACGTAAAGCGCTGGCACGGAGGGTGGATACTTGCACGCCTCCGATGGATTGGCGCACCGCAATAGTCACCACAGGTGCTCAGCTAAGTAGTGGACAAGACCCTCCCCATCTACAAAATTTTTGCCGTCGCCATAGCTCGCAATCATGTTCGTTATATCGTCAATTGTATTGTGTCCCAATCTGAATCCCTTGGCCGTTCGTCATCTCTTTCCTACGTGTATGAAATCCATTAACCCACTTTGTTGTTCTGTTCGCGGGGCTTCTTAGAAGAGATTAGTGCTCAGGATCTTGTGAGGCGGAAATCTTCTCGATTGAGCAAGGTACTCTATTTGTTGTCTCCTAAACAGTGATATGTTCTTGTCCGAACGATATGATATTGTTATGTAATTATAGGATATTTGATAATGTAACGGATATAATTTAATTAGTTTTCGGTATAGTGGTTCTGACTGTAGATTTTTTTGAAACAACGTTTGCTGTTTTTTGTTTTTCCAGAATTATTTCAGTTTTATATTTTTTAGTCTCTACCTTTTCGGTCGACGCTGACTTTAACTCTCTCCGTAAAAATCTGAGAAGTGAAAAATTTAGGTTTCTTTATTTTGGGACCAAAACGTAGCTATAAAGGAATACAAATAATTACTCTCTTAAAGCCAACCTTTAGCTAATTTTACTCAATATCGTCTCTGTCATCATTTTTATTTTTTGACTGTCATTGTCTGAGGTACCAATACACTCTTCAGGGTGGTGACGAGAGGGATGACGTTAACTATTAACAACGAGCTTTTGTTGATTTTTATGGTAATATCTTCAAATGTTTGGGATTCAAAAATACAGCTGGTTAGAATAGAATTGTCAAAGGATGTTAAGACATTTATTTTATCAGAAGAGCTGCATTACAAACAGCCAGATACATTAGGTTCTTGCATCCTTATCATCATTTGCAGAGTGTTGCTCCAGCGCTTGGTAAAGTAATATATTTCAGAAAGTGGGGGAAATTCTGGCCTGCATTTTCATTTGCGCTTCTTGAGCCATGTTCGAATGATTAAAGTGTTCCACAGCTGACCTACATTTGGAGAGAACTTCGCTAACTGTTCTTTGAGATGTAACGCCATCTCTAATGTTAAGATGCCGTTGATGACCGACGGGGTTTCTATTATTTAATCAAGAAAGAAACAGACCTTTCTTTATATTTTTTCATCAGCATCTCTCATCACACCGTGAACAATATCTGGAGATAGGTTCCTTTTCGCCAAAATTCTATAAATAAATCACTGAGATATTCACCCGTGTGACGTTCAGTGTGTGGGTTCAGCGCACAAAAGAAAATTTTGGCGTTTGAAACCCTTGAAAAAGGCATGACTCGTTAGAGGGAACAAAAATACTGCTGGTTGAGTATCTGACCATATATATATATATATATATATATATATATATATATATATATATATATATATATATATATATATATATATATATATATATATATATATATATATATATATATATATATATATATATATATATATATATATCAACTTATGTCGTTGAATTTCTAGTTAACGTCGCAAAGCCTTTTGACATGAATCTATACTTGGGAATCCTCGCAGAGAGTTTCTCTCTATAGGGATCGAATTCGGTGCCTTCGTTTCGCCACACAGGCTCTATTCGTTATTAGATACATTATGCAAGTGTGTGTGTATGTGTGTGTGTGTGGTTTTACAGAAATGACCAGAGATAAAAAAAAGAAATTTAGGAAGACTGAGTAGTTATCTTTTTTCTTCTTGGAGATTGCCATATTCATGGAGGTTAATCTCTTGAAACTTACTTCTTTTCAGCTGCACGAAGAGTCGATCCAAGGACTCTCACCACACCAACCCATCGCTCAGTTCTTTGCGTCATGGAGAGAGAAAGAGAGTATATATAGCAGATATATATATATATATATATATATATATATATATATATATATATATATATATATATATATATATATATATATATATATATATCATTATCATCAACATCATCACCCACCCTCTTTCCCCAAACTGGGGGTAAGCTGCGTCACATGTACTGGAAATAGAAAAGTATCAGAAGAAAATGACGCACTCGAAAAGAAAGCTTAGCCTTACCGCCCCCTTTATACCCCAAGTGAAAACTCGTTGCAGTCAGAAAAATTCACCCTAGGTGATTCTCGGGACTGAGACGACCTCACGCATCTTTGTCAATGTGTTCATCCCTGGTCACGGGCTACAAACCATACCCCTCACAAACCTTGTCAGTCACTCCTATTATGCACCTTTCTTCTCGCTCTGCCAAACTCACATTACTCTTCTTCAGTATCTTTACTGACTAACCACTTTTTTTCTTCGGAATCTCCGCCGGTCGATTTCCAGCACACTCACCACTATATATCCGCTTAACAAACCGATTATCACCCATCCTTTCCACATGACTAAACCATTTCAATATATTTTCATTTATTCTCTTATTTACCTTTTCTTCACTCCGCACAACTCCCTAATGCGTCCATTACCCATTTTATTAATTCTTCTCATATCTAACACGTCCCCTAAATTTGTCCATCTGAACACATTGTACTTTAGATCTATACCTTATTCCAGACATATTTACTACTATACATTAACAAAGGCAACAACATACTCATGTAAGACCCTAGCGCACTCAAGACTTAGTCTCTTTTCTCCACCAAAGATTTTATTGCACCAGCCACCTTCCTTCCATTCACAACTTTCCTACTATACTCTGCATCCTCTTTCCCCTTTTCATCCAACATATATCCTAAATATTTAAACTCAGACACTTGTCAAAGTTGTTCACCATCCAGCATAACTTCACACCGAGAACTGTCCTCACTCACAGCCATAACCTTACTCTTATCTAATTTTACCTTCAAACCCCTCCTTTTACACACCTTGCCAAATTCTTCCACCAATCGTCTCAAACTCTCTTCAGATTCACCACACAAAAACAAATCAGAGACATATAATAGGTAGGG
This sequence comes from Trachelipus rathkii, assembly GCA_015478945.1. Classification (NCBI taxonomy): domain Eukaryota; kingdom Metazoa; phylum Arthropoda; class Malacostraca; order Isopoda; family Trachelipodidae; genus Trachelipus; species Trachelipus rathkii. The sequence continues at coordinate 51,510 of JABUQX010035125.1, forward strand.
CACCCTCCACTCTCTTTCATTCCCCATCATTCTAACACCTTCCCCTGCCACCCCACCTCTAATTCTTTCATAACCCCATCCATATAGAAATTAAAAAACCAAGGAGACACTTCCCTGCCTCAGTCCGCTATTAATATTAATCCAATCACTTTCAACTTCTTTTATTCTAAAATACGCTTCACTATCGTCATACATACTTTTAATTCCATTCAGAAGCCTACCACAACACCATATATCACTAACACCTGCCATAGAGCTTTCCTATTAGTCCTATCAAACGCCTGTTGCAAATCCATGAAACCTAAATACAATTTATTCTTCTTCTCTTTCATTTTCTTAATCATTTGTTTCAATGTAAAGATTTGACCCACACATCTTCTACCACTTCTAAACTCACCTTGTTCTTCACAAATCAGTCCCTTAGTAACTCGACGCATCATTTTGGACAAAATACCAGCATATATCTTCCCTACAACACAATAAACTAATTCCCCTATAACTTCTACAGTACCCTTTATCGCCCTTACCTTTATAAAAGGGCACTATTACTGCTCTCCTCCAATCTCTCGGAACTATGCCTTCCATAAACGCTTTGTTACACAACTTCCAAGTCCAATCAATCACCATCTCGCCTCCGTTCTTGATCATTCTACCAGTAATTTCATCTACATCTGCTGATTTACCATTCTTCGACTTTCTCACTCTACCCATTACCTCCTCCTTATTAATGACCTCATCTCCAAAATACCTATTCCTTCTTGCACCAACAGGCGCACAAACATTCACTATCACCTCTCACTACCACATTACGCTGATTTCCGAAGTGTTCCCTCTCACACTCTCCTTACATCCATTTCATATATATATATATATATATATATATATATATATATATATATATAATACATACATATAAGATGGAGGAAGGAAGGAAGGAAGGAAGGGTGGACCGATATTCTGGAAATAAGTTCTCGTCCTTTCGCCCATTCAAAACGGTTCTATTTGATAATCTTTGTTATTTCCAAATCAATAGAAATGTGTTTAGCAATTAGAATGATTACCGCGAATTGTCAGTCATTCTCAAGGAAGATGTAATATTAAATATAATCGTAATAATAATAATAATAATAATAATAATAATAATAATAATAATAATAATAATAATAATAATAATAATAATAATAATAATAATAATAACACACACACACACACACACACACACTCTTTAATAATAATAATAATAATAATAATAATAATAATAATAATAACAATAATAACACACACAATAATAATACACACACACAACAATAATAATAATAATAATAATACACACACACAATAATAAAGCGAATTATTTGTTTTTTATGTTCTGGGAGGAAAGACCACCTCACAACATACAGAGCCTCCAGTTGAAGGAACCAAGCTTGTGATGTGTTAAATGCCGATATGCCATCCAGAATAGCTCCTCCTTAGGAAAATTGGAAAACATCTTTTTTTTCAAGCCAGACCTCCATTGTTCAGCACATCTGTTCAAATCTGAGTTACACATTCCTCGGAATCTGAAGCAGACCAAGAGAACGGAAAAGATATACATATACATATACATACATATATATATATATATATATATATATATATATATTATATATATTGCATAATAATATATAATAATATTGATGGGGAGGAGGAGGAGGAGGAGAGAGAGAGAAAGAGGAGAGAGAGAGAGAGAGAAGAGAGAGAGAGAGAGAGAGAGAGAGAGAGAGAGATAGGAGCCACAGATTATACACAAACTAAAAGATAGACTAAAAGTAGGTAGTCAAGAATTCAAGAACTTTAGGATAAATTGGAAAACATCTTAAGGAATGGAAGTCAAATAAATAGGACGAAAATTAAAGAAATGAGAACGATGATCCCCTTATTTCGTTACACTCTGGAGATTAGATGTTGGTAGAGAGAAAAGACAGAATATACCAACAATAGATGCAAATTAAGAAGAAGGTAATTTGAGTACCACAGAAGGAACAACTTCGAATTAAGGTGATAAAGAGCAAACATTTCGCCTTTAAAATGAAGTACTACGGTAGATATAAATAAACAGGAAGGAGGTAGAGAATGAATGATAGAACCATAATCATCTAGAGCGGGATTAGAAGAAAGTCTTTGGCTTAGGAGATCTGTTTTGATAGAAGATATGACAGCTGTGAATTCGTTGGAAGGAACAAAATTTGCGATGGAACAAAAAACATTTAAAATTCATTTCTTTTTATTTTATTAGTTTTTTTTTTCCAAAGTGCTAAAAAGAACGAAAAACAGGAACTAGTATTATTTCTGCGCTTTCTACAGAGAAAAAAGTTTATATATATATAGAATCGTGAGAAATAAATTTAGTACTATTAAAAAATAACATATGAAAACAGTAACTTAATGGAGTTAGAATTAGTTGGTACTTCCTGAAAACTTTATTGAGACAAATATATTCAGGGAAAAAGCAGAGTTAAAACAAAATTAAAGATTTTAGTTGAAGAAACGTCTATTGAAATGCATGCTTCCACACCACAAAAAAATTCCTCTATTAAGATCTCTCTCTCTCTCTCAAGTGTTCTACTCTCTCCGATGGATTGGAAGACCACTTGCTTTGCCAGAGCCTTAAAAAAGGTTTAAGAAAAGAAATAGAGTGAAAATATATTCATAATGTATGGTGTTTGTGGTATGTTAAGTAAAAAGAGATACTATAATACCTAATAGAAATAGCAGCTAAACCTTACTTTGCAATGATGTTGACTCTAGTAGCAGTGATACCAGACCTGCCGTTATAAAACAAGCATTCCTCACAATTTTGAAAGGAAATACCTATAAGCTTTTGCATGTAAGGTTGAAAGTTCACTGGAGGAACCCTTATCTTTAATAATAATATTAAGAATAAATAATAAAAATAATAATAATAATAATAATAATAATAATAATAATAATAATAATAATAATAATAATAATAATAATAATAATAATAATAATAATACACACACACACACACACACAATGGATAACACACACACACACACACACACACACAATAATAATAATAATAATAATAATAACACACTGGAGGAATGGAATGGAATGGAATGGAATGGAATGGAATGGAATGGAATGGAATGGAATGGAATGGAATGGAATGGAATGGAATGGAATGGAATGGAATGGAATGGAATGGAATGGAATGGAATGGAATGGAATGGAATGGAATGGAATGGAATGGAATGGAATGGAATGGAATGGAATGGAATGGAATGGAATGGAATGGAATGGAATGGAATGGAATGGAATGGAATGGAATGGAATGGAATGGAATGGAATGGAATGGAATGGAATGGAATGGAATGGAATGGAATGGAATGGAATGGAATGGAATGGAATGGAATGGAATGGAATGGAATGGAATGGAATGGAATGGAATGGAATGGAATGGAATGGAATGGAATGGAATGGAATGGAATGGAATGGAATGGAATGGAATGGAATGGAATGGAATGGAATGGAATGGAATGGAATGGAATGGAATGGAATGGAATGGAATGGAATGGAATGGAATGGAATGGAATGGAATGGAATGGAATGGAATGGAATGGAATGGAATGGAATGGAATGGTAACAACAATAACAACAATAACAATAACAATAAATAACAATAATAACAATAACAAAATAAATAATAACAATAACAATAACAATAAATAACAATAAAGAATAATAATAATAATAATAAATAATAATAATAATAATAATAATAAATAACAATAATAACAATAATAAATAACACACAAAATAACTATAATAATAATAATAATAATAATAATAATAATAATAATAATAATAATAATAATAATAATAATAATAATAATAATAATAATAATTAATAATAATAATAATAATAATAATTAAAGTAATATTTTGCATTATTTTAATTTTCATAATTTATTTTCATTTTTATATACGGCAATAAAAATCTAAATATTTAATTTTACAAATTATAATTTTAATATTATATCTATTTTATAATCTATTAATTTTTTATCATTTAATAATATTATTATTTTTTATGTAATATAAATATTAATTATTTCTGTTTTTAATTTTATTTTTAGTTTCATTTATTTTTCTAATCCTTTATATTTATATATTATTCCTCTTGGTTTTTTTTCATATTATATAAATTATAAAAAAACAAACAAACATTTTATTATGAGAAGATTTGAAGTCTCTGGAGAAATTGCTGACTCAGGACCTTCTTTCTATTTATTTAAATATTGTAATTGCAGAGCAGGGAACAATTGCTTTTTATTATTTTTTGTTTGTTTGGGAAAAATAAAATCAGAATTGGAAATGGACTGAGGAAGAGAATGGGGGGCGGGGTGAAGAGATAATCAAGGATTTTATCAAGCGAAAAATATTAGAGAGAGAGAGAGAGAGAGAGAGAGAGAGAGAGAGAGAGAGAGAGAGAGAGAGAGAGAGAGAGAGAGAGATAGATAGAGAGAGAGAGAGAGAGAGAGAGAGAGAGAGAGAGATAGATATATATATATATATATATATATATATATATCTCTATATGTTCAGCTGCATGACACACGTGAGTTTAGAATAGATAGGTAGATAGGTAGATAGATAGATAGAAGCGATATATACTTGTCTTTTGCTAGACTGAAGGGGTGGATAAAAAGGTAGAGTAGATAGATAGATAGATAGATAGATAGATAGATAGATAGATAGATAGATAGATAGATAGATAGATAGATAGATAGATAGATAGATAGATAGATAGATAGATAGATAGATAGATAGATAGATAGATAGATAGATAGGTTGGTAAATAGAGAGGCTGATTAATGATAGATAGATAGATAGATAGATGGATAGATAGATAGATAGATAGATAGATAGATAGATAGATAGATAGATAGATAGATAGATAGATAGATAGATAGATAGATAGATAGATAGATAGATAGATAGATAGATAGATAGATAGATAGATAGATAGATAGATATATAGATAGATAGATAATAGATAGATAGATATATAGATAAATAGTTGAAAATATAGTTGGAAAAGCGTATGGGATTATATAGTACAGTGAGAAAGATAGATAGATAGACATGACAGATGACAAGAAGACAGACACACACAGATAAACAGCGGAAAACATAGCCGAAAGGACTATATCAAATGAGCCAAGACAGACAGGCAGACAGATGATGCAGCTTATTACATACCTGTCACTTCCACAGACCGAAGGGTGGATGACAGATTGATAGATGATGACAGACAGACAGACAGATGGTAGACAGACAGACAGACAGATCAAATAGACAGACAAATAGACAGACAGACAGACAGATAGATAGATAGACAGAAAGAGATAGATAGATAGATAGATAGATAGATAGATAGATAGATAGATAGATAGATAGATAGATAGATAGATAGACAGACAGATAAAGGAGAGAGACAAATCAATGACAGACAGACAGACAGACGGTGACTGACAGATACATAGACAGACAGGATAACAGACAGACAGATACAGACAACAGATAACAGATAGATAATAGATAGATATAGATAGATAGATAGATAGATGATAGATAGATAGATAGATAGATAGATAGATAGATAGATAGATAGATAGATAGATAGATAGATAGATAGAGTGAATTGATTGCAATAGTAATTTTTAAAATGAATCTACTTCTTTCCCAAATTAAGAATTTGTCTCAAGAGATTAGAGCAAAGTACAAATAAAAAAAAAATCTTTTCCTTAAAAATAAAAATTTGAATATTTAAGTTATACCTAAAATATTAAAAGAGTATCATGAATATTTAAGGTGATTCAGAAATATTTATTTATTATTTAAATAAAAAAAATATATCTTGAAATTATGCATACGATACATTTTTCTGATTTTTTGGATTTCTTTTTATATTTTTAGTATTTAATTTCTTTTGAAAAGAGAATATATATATTTAAATGTGCCGAAAAAATTGAATATATTAAATATTATAATTATATTTAATTTTCTTAAATCATGGCTGTAATATTTCAAAAAATCTACTAATTGAAAAATATTTTAAAGAACTTAAATATAATAGTTAACAAAATTGAATGGAAAAATAGAAATTGAAACCAATATTAAAGAAAAAAGAACAACAAAACTAAATGACCGAAAAAAAAGATTAAAAAAAAGATACTCAAAAAAAGTATAAAAAAAGGTAAAAAAAAAAAAAATCAAAATAAAAAAAATCAAAATTTTTTTTAGGAATTCATTTGCCTTTAAATACTCCCAGTAGATGTTGAAGTTGATGATGATTGAGACGTGATTGAACAAAGACGGACCCGAAAGACCTATAAATGATCATTGAGGGGAGGGCCCTTTGGAACCTTAGATTGGGGGAGAACCCCCTCCCCCTACTCTTTGGACCCTTAAAATTCTGGGTGCGACAAAAGTCGCCTTCCAAACTCGAGGGATTGAAGCAGTTTAGGATAAACAAATTCACTTCATTTAAACTGAAATTTTTTTTTGTGGGGCCAAGAGCATTTTTTTCGGAAGAGAAACGTTTTCATAAGGATGAATGCTACACATAATAATAATAATAATAATAATAATAATAATAATAATAATAATAATAATAATAATAATAATAATAATAATAATAATAATAATAATAATAATAATAATAATAATAAAATATAATAAAATACAATGAATGAATAAATAATAATAATAATAATAATAATAATAATAATAATAATAATAATAATAATAATAATAATAATAATAATAATAATAATAATAATAATGGAAGAAGAAGAAGAAGAAGAAGAAGAAGAAGAAGAAGAAGAAGAAGAAGAAGAAGAAGAAGAAGAAGAAGAAGAAGAAGAAGAAGAAGAAGAAGAATGAAGAAGAAGAAGAAGAAGAAGAAGAAGAAGAAGAAGAAGAAGAAGAAGAAGAAGAAGAAGAAGAAGAAGAAGAAGAAGAAGAAGAAGAAGAAGAAGAAGAAGAACAAACAAACAAACAAAAGAATTTTCTAAACTGGAAGATAATAATAATAATTAATACTAATACTATATATTTCTAATAATAATAATAATAATAATAATAATAATAATAATAATAATAATACAATTAAATGAATATTTTTAAGAATTAAAATTATTATAATCGATTATTTTAATAGAAAAGTAGAAAGGAAAAAATAAGGTTAGAAAGATTGATAAAGAAAAGATGCATAAAACGATTCTTCAACTTTAATTTTATTCAGAACTGCGTAGTGCTGAAGAAATATATTCAGGATTAAAATTAAAAACACTTGAAATCAGAAATCAATATTAAGGGGGAAAAAAAGTCGCAAAAAAAAATCGCAAAAAAAAGTCACAAAAAAAAGATGGCGTCGAAATATATCATATAAGAATATCGCAAAGACGCAAACAAGGTTAGCTTTATTAATAATATTGAAATAAGTCGTATCTGCTATAATGACGCTTGTCGACGTAAATGATGTTGAATTTCGTCGAATAGCAATAATAATAGTTGTAAAAAATGAGCGATAATTGAATTTTAATAATAATTTCAATAACATATCGTACACTGGAAGGTAATTTATAACTAGACGTTATAATGAAGGATTTTATATTATTAGCTGCGTCGAACGATTTGAAATAAACAGATTTTATGAATTTCTCTCTCTCTCTCTCTCTCTCATCTATATATATATATATATATATATATATATATATATATATATATATATATATATATATATATATATATATATATATATATATATATATATATATATATATATATATATGATTCTACTGTCATCAAGTGTGTGACGTGGTGGAAACCAGAAAGGAGACAAGAAAGAGAAACAGCAGCAGGAAGACTGCAGAAGAATGTTGAAGGTCTGAAAGGATTACATACTGGAGAGAGGATTGTAAATCAGAGAAGGAAACTACTAAATGAGTACTTTGTGGATTGCATTTTGAGAAGAGAGTATTTTAAAGTTTGAAATTTCATTCATATCTTGTAAAGAAAAATTTATGTAAGTGATTCAAAATTTCAAAATTTTAAGAATTTATTTCAAAATTATTTTCATATAAAATCCGAGATGGAGGAGCAATAATTATTTGGACAACATTTCTTTTAATTAATTATTTTGAATGAAATGAAAAATTAAAAATGAAAAGAAAAGAAATTTGAAACTTTAAATATTAGGAAAAGTGAAGCTGCGTTTCTCGAAGTCGTCGAGTCATAGGAAGAAAATTCACAATTCTCTTCGTCTGATAGCAAGGGGCTGAAAACCCCCTTCTATCATTTGTTTCTTTTCGTGAATGGTGGTGATAAGTTTAAAATCTTATCAACCATCAACACTACCCTGCAGCTATGCGGGATATGGTGTGTTGTATATATATATATATATATATATATATATATATATATATATATATATATATATATATATATATATATATATATATATATATATATATATATAGCACACGCCAAGCAAGAGAGGGGCCCAGGTTCGCGACTGGGTGGAGCGAGAGAATGTGAGCTATTCTCTATTAACTCTAGTTTCGTCCCACTCAAACGTTAATGAGTACATTGGTAGCGTGCTTTGCTACTAATGGGAAAACTTCCCTGGCATCCCCGATTATCTAAAGTGGATTTAGTCGTTAGGCCCGTAACTCCAAGCAGTGCCTCTGATGGATCCCAATTTAGGTCGTGGTTTTCCTAGAAGACCATGACCTTCCTGCGGGAGGACAGTTTATATATATATATATATATAGTATAATAGTATATATATATATATATATATATATATATAGTATAGTATAGAGTATATATATATATATATATATATATAGAAGAGTAGTAGCAGGAGAGGAAGGATGGAAGGAAGGAAGAAATAAAATATATATTGATCATGTAAAAAATTATATCATTGATGTTTCAATCACATTGACGTAAAATTTTCACTCCTAAAAGGAACCGGTGTTGATGGAAAATTTTATGTCGATTTGATATAATTTTTTTTCTGTGTATGATATTTAATTAGTCACCGAGTCCCAGGCTTAAAATTCTAAGTGCTCAAATTTTCGAAATAAGTCACTATTTTCTCATCTCTATGGCATTTACATTTCACTTTACTTTTCCATGGATTAACAATAATCTTAAATAATAATAATAATAATAATAATAATAATAATAATAATAATAATAATAATAATAATAATAATAATAATAATAATAATAATAATAATAATAATAATAATAATAATAATAATAATAATAATAATAATAATAATAATAATAATAATAAAAATTTTATTTTTCCATTTCGGTATAGTTCATGCCTTTCAAACAAATTCATACGAACGTAGAACGAAAAGAAACGCAAATCGGGACTCATTTAAGTGAAGCTTACCTTGCCTGATTAGAACTCTGTTACTAATCTCGTAAGGTTTTCTCCCGAATCGGCTAAAAATATATATAATCCAACTTATGTAATACTAATTTTTAATTACAATTATTTAAAGATAGTAGACACTAAACTGTAAGTCTACCAAAGCATTTCACTTAACTACAAAATTATAGTTTATAACAAGACTGTGAGATTAGAATATGATTCAGTGTCGATATTGGGTGAGAAAGTCACATGTTAGTAATAGTTAGAAACAGCATCGATATCCAAAATAATAATGATGATAATTCTTATTATCTTATAACTGATTTCAGCCATGGTTGAGAAAATAATTTTCCATAATATATTTGTAAGAGTTGAGATATTAATCTAACATTATAGCTCCCCCCCTTAAATAAAATACTCATCCTACATACTGTTAATCATATCAGTTATCTAATTTATAAGTAAAAAAGAAAAGAAAGATAATAAATTAAGATAATAAAAATAAAGATAATTGTTTCGTCACAAAATTACAAAACAATTTAATTTCCACTTGCACTGTCTTAAAGTCAAAAATTGTATCCATCTGACTACCACGTGCCCCAACCATTGAAGAACAATATATGGGCAGGGAAAGGGTACTTCAATATATATATAACATTTTTACACGAAGCATCAAATTCGAGTATTTTCCCTTCATACAATAAAAACTTATCTGGGTATCCCAAAAAAAGGAATTTTCACGAAAAGAAAAATAATAAATAAATAAATAAATAAATAAATAAATAAATAAATAAATAAATAAATAAATAACACTTTTAAATAACCGTGTACAGGTCATAAAGGAATGTTATTTGAGAATTATAATTGAAAGACGATTGATTAATTTTTAGACTTCTCTCTTTCACGCACACAGACACACACACAAACACATACACATACACACGCACATACACCTGCACACACACCTAAACACACACGCACACACTTCACTTATAATACTTATAATATATATATATATATATATATATATATAGTATAGAGTAGAGGAGGAGAGAGAGAGAGGCACAGGAATGGAATATGACACCACACCCCATGCTAAAGACATACATATATAGTGAGGAGAGGAGAAAGAGAAAGAGAGAGAGAGAGAGAGAGAGGAATGGACTATTTCGCGACGTGACGTTGGAGTAGGAGATGGATTCCGCACGACGATGGTCATTTTGACCAACGCGATTTTACCTGCCCTTGACCTTTTTTTTTTTGACCTTTGACCTTTTTTTTTACCTTGACCTTTTTTGAGCCTCGAATTTTACCTGACCTTGACCTTTTGACCTTGACCTTTGAGAATCCAAATTTTTTGAGAACTCAAATTTTTGGCAACCCTAATTTTTTGGCAACCCTAATTTTTTTGGCAACCCTAATTTTTTGGCAACCCTAATTTTTTTCGGCAACTCTAATTTTTTGCAACCTCTTCGAAGAAGGAAAGTTAGCCAAACGGTTGCAAGCAAACCGTTGTACGTACCCCAATTCTAATTTTTTTTTTTTCGACCAACCTTTGGTCTTCCATGGTCAATTTTGGCCCACCCTAATTTTTTTTTGTCCTTCCTTTAGGGCTTAGCCCTTTTTTTGATGTTTTGGCCTTGTTTGTCCTTGGCCTTTTCTCCAAAGCTTGCCAGATACCATGGGTCAATTTTGGCCCACGCTAATTTTTTGGACACTCGTGGCCCACCCGTCACATATTTCGTTCCTAACTTGAACGTATGTATGGATCTATCCTAACTTGAACACCCACACACACACACACACACACACACACACAGATTTACTTACACTCACACACAGATTTACTTACACACACAGATTTACTTACACACACACAGATTTACTTACACTCACACACAGATTTACTTACACACACAGATTTACTTACACCACACAGATTTACTTACACACACAGATTTACTTACACACACACACAGATTTACTTACACACACACACAGATTTACTTTTACACACACAGATTTACTTACACACACAGATTTACTTACACACACACACATATCCATAGACACTTACACTATGACACTTATACACACTATGTCACTTATACACACATTCACTATGACACTTATACACACTTGCACTCAACCATAGACACTTACATTTACCCATAGACACTTACATTTACCCATAGACACTTACACTATGACACTTATACACACTATGTCACTTATACACACATACACTATGACACTTATACACACATTCACTATGACACTTATACACACTTACACTCACCCATAGACACTTACATTTACCCATAGACACTTACACTCACCATAGACACTTGTACACACACACACACACTCACATACATACACACTATGACACGCCCTTACACATCTTTGATGACACCTATATTGATGGTTCATCTTTGATGGCTCAACTTTGATGATGCCATCTTTGATGACTCAGCATTATTGATGGTTCAGCTTTGACGGTTCAACTTTGATGGTTCCCAATCACCGTAAGGAGTATCTAGTGATGTTCTATTAGTATTCTATGAGTATTAGATGAGTGCCAGGTGAGTGCCAAGTGAGTGCCAATGAGTGCCAATGAGTGCCAAGTGAGTGCCAATGAGTGCCAAGTGAGTGCCACATAGTGCCAACTGAGTGCCACTTTTTTCAAGCCTTTTCTAGCCTCCCCTGAGCCTAGAATAGCCCTAATATGGGTGTCTACCCCTAGGTTATAAGGTATGAGGAATCGATTGGTGTATATTACAAGTTGCTAGGATGCTTCCTACTATGAGTTAGTCTTTTTCTAACACTTATACACACTATGTCACTTATACACACATACACTATGACACTTATACACACATTCACTATGACACTTATACACACTTACACTCACCCATAGACACTTACACTCATCCATAGACACTTACACTCACCCATAGACACTTACACTCACACACACCATAGACACTTTCACTTACATACATACACACTATGACACTTATACACACATTCACTTACATACATACACACTATGACACTTATAAGCGCTTACACTAGCCATAGACACTTACACTAGCCCATATACACTTACACGCACACCCACACACAGATACTCTTACACTTACACTCACACACTCGATATTTTGATGCCTCAACTTTGATGCCTCAGCATTGATGCCTCAGCATTGATGCCTCAACTTTGATGGATTGATGCCGCAGCATTGATGCATTTTCTAACCTTTTCTAACCTTTTCTACCCTACATCATAGAACAGAGCTAATATTGATGTCTTCCCAGGTCATGTTACCACTGGCGCAGCGTGCGCCACCGCGCAAAGACAGCCAATCCCGCACCCGCCCCGCTGCCGCGCCTGCAGGCGCAATATTTCCGCGTAACCGCCGCGCGCGCCCGCAGGCGCAATATTTCCGCGTACCCGCCCGCCGCGTGCGCCCGCAGGCGCAATATTCCCGCGCGAACGAAAAATATGATATCAATGTAAACTATTCAAAGAATTTCTTTTCAAATATACTATGAGTCATTCATTTTTATTTCATACTTAAACATTTTTATTAAAAACATTTTGCGATTCTAAAACTGTAACTCATTACAGACCTATTATTTAACTCATATATTTATTAACATTATTTTTTCTTTTATATTTTTTTACTTAATACTTTTTAATTTATAAATTTTTAAAAATTGTATGTAAGAAGAAAAAAAAACCAGAGTGTCTGATATATAAACATTTTATTTTACTACAATTGTACGAAATTTTATTAAAAACATTAACATTACATGCCTTAAAGCAGTAAATCAGTAATTAATAGAGGTGTTACATAACACCTAAGGATTAGTATGCTTTGTTTTACTGTTTTACTGCTTTAAACTCATATGTTTTACTGCGTTTAACTCACATATTTATTAGCATTACATACCTTAAAGCTGTAAATCAGTAAATCAATAGAGGTGTTACATAACAACAAGGGGGTTAGTATGCTTTTGTTTTACTGTTTTACTGCTTTAACTCATATGTTTTACTGCTTTAACTCACATATTTATTAACATTACATACCTTAAAGCTGTAAATCAGTAAATCAATAGAGGTGTTACATAGCAACAAGGGGTTAGTATGCTTTTGTTTTACTGTTTTACTGCTTTAACTCATATGTTTTACTGCTTTAACTCACATATTTATTAACATTACATACCTTAAAGCAGTAAATCAGTAAATCAATAGAGGTGTTACATAGCACCAAGGGGATTAGTATGCTTTTGTTTTACTGCTTTACTGCTTTAAGGTATGAACCCTTTTGTATTCCAGGGTGCAATTTTGGGCAACCCTAATTTTTTGGCAACCCTTTAGGTGCATCAAATATTATTAACAACCCTAATTTTTTCGACAGCCCTAATTATTTTCCCACTACTCCACATCAAACTAGGACTGATGAAGCAATTTGTTAGGGCCCTAGATAAAGATGGTGAATGTTTCAAATATATTTGCAGATTTTTTCCAGGGTTGAGTATGGAGAAACTCAAAGCTGGAATCTTTAGCGGCCCTCAAATTCGCAAATCATCAAGGATGACAATTTTATAAATTCCATGACTGATATTGAAGCATCTGCCTGGAAAAGTTTTGTCTTGGTTGTTAAGAACTTTTTGGGCAACTATAAATCTGCCAACTATGTAGAACTCATACAGAAACGTCTGACTTTAAGGAATTTGAATGCTAATATGAGCATGTTCACTTTCTACATAGTCACTTAGATTGGTTTCCGGATAATCTAGGATGTTATAGGGAGGAACAAGGGGAGAGGCTCCATCAAGATATCAAGGTGATGAAAGAAAGATACCAAGGAAGATGGGATACACACATGATGGCAGACTATTGTTGGAGCCTTCAACGTGATTGTCCACATTCTGCACACAGAAAACAATCATATAGACAGCGATTTGTAATGCATTAATTGTGATTTCATTGTACTGAATTGAATGTTTTGACCTATTAGCATTTTATGTACTTACTCATTAACAATTTGATATATATCTTTCGTGTTTTTTTTTGTGAATTACGTTACAACCTAACATAAATTGTTGTTATTAATGTATTTTTGTGACCACCCTGTATCTCAAAAACTAGAGCCAATCTAGGAAAACGTGGAGGTCATATTCGAAATCAGGGGAAAGATTACCTATAAAATGACCTTCAAATTTTTTGTCGCAAAATCTTTGTTAGCTTGTAGAGTGTTAATATATATATATATATATATATATATATATATATATATATATATATATATAGTATATATATATATATATATATATATATATATATATATATATATATATATATATATATATATATATATATATATATATATATAGCAGAGAGAGAGAGAGTGAAGAGAAAGACGGAATGGAAGGGACACCTCTCATATGCCAGTATCATAAGAGTGCGCCAGCAGTAGGGGATCCATCGACTACGGTCGCCACCCCACCGTCTTGGACCTTTTTTTGACCTCTTTTTTATTTCACACTCCCAAAATTTGGGCAAACCGCATTTTTTGAGCCCAAATTTTTACCTGCCCTGACCTTTTTGCCTTGACCTTTTTGACCTTTTTTTACCTTGACCTGACCTTTTGGGCAACCTGAATTTTTTGAGAACCCTTTTGTATTCCAGGGGTATTTTTTGGCAACCCCAATTTTTTGGCACCCTAATTTTTTTTAAGTAACCCTATTTTATAACCTATATTTTATAACTCCTTGGTTTTTTTAGCAGTCTTATAAACCCTTCGAATATATGTTAACGGTTGCGTAAGAATCGTTGTATTGTACACTCCTGCGACTGAACCCTTGTTTGATGGTCAATATTTGCTCACCCTATTTAGTCATTCTTTTAGCCCTGATAGCCTGTTTTAGCCCTGACTTTTCTTCAAAGCAGCCGATAACATAAGTCACTTGACTCACGCAGTATTTGGCCTTTCTTACAGTTTTGATGTGTCTTAACCTAGTTGACCATGCTTGGTTTGATTTGTTGTATATCTTCATAATATTTCTTGGCCCACGCTAATTTTTTGCCCACTCGTGGCCCACCCGCTCACATATTTCGCTCCTAACTTGAACGCATGTATGGATCTATCCTAACTTGAACACCTACACGCACACACACACACACACACACACACACACACACACATACACACACACACACACACACACTACACACACACATTCACTATGACACTATAACATATTCACTATGACACTACTGTTTTCGATCAACCCTTGGTTTTCCATATAATAATTTTGGCTCCAATTCTAATTTTTTTTTTTAAATATCGTTTTTAGGGGCTTAGCCCTTTTTTTGATGTCTTTACCTTTTTTGTTCTTGACCTTTTCTCCAAAGTTTGCCAGATACCATGGGTCATTTTTTACCCACGGTAATTTTTTGTCCTTTTTTAGGGGCTTAGCCCTTTTTTTGATGTCTTAACCTTGTTTGACCATGATATTTCTTCGCCTTTGACCTTGCCAGATACCTTTCACGGGTCAATTTTGGCCCAATTTCTAATTTTTGGCCACTCGTGTCCCACCTGTCACATATTTCGTTCCTAACTTGAACGTATGTATCTAGTGATGTTCTATTAGTTTTCTATGAGTATTCTATGAGTGCCGGGTGAGTGCCAGGTGATGCCAAGTGAGTGCCAATGAGTGCCAATGAGTGCCAAGTGAGTGCCACGAGTGCCAAGTGAGTGCCACATAGTGCCAAGTGAGTGGCCACATAGCGCCAACTGAGTGCCACTTTTTTCAAGCCTTTTCTAGCCTCCTGAGCATAGAATAGCCCTAATATGGGTGTCTACCCCTAGGTTATAAGGTATGAGGAATCGATTGGTGTATATTACAAGTTGCTAGGATGCTTCCTACTATGAGTTAGTCTTTTTCTAACACTTATAAACACTATAGTCACTTATAATCACACATACACTATGATTGACTTATACACACATTCACCATGACATCTTTATACACACTTACACTGTCCATAGATTGACTCCTTTACATTCACCCATAGACACTTGTCTCACCCATAGCACTTAAGATAAGGTATGAGGAATCGATTGGGGTATATTATAAGTTGCTAGGATGTTCTCACTATGAGTTAGCATTTTCTAACCTTTTCTAACCTTTTCTATCCTACATCATAGAACAGAGCTAATATTGATGTCTTCCCCTAGGTCATAATTGGAACACGATGTCCTAAAGATATCAACCTCTAGGATGTATGCCCTACCACTTTGAAATACAACGCTTCATATTTTCGCGACCGCGTAGTAATATTACGCCGGCGGGTTCATGCGACTCGCGCTTGCGGGCGCTTTTGCGTTTTGCTTCACGTGATCTACTATAAATCTAGAGAATTAATTTATTTTCCAAATCAATAATTATTCTCAATGTAAGTATTTATTATAAATATGATATACACTAATAAAATAAAATTTTTTTAATACAAATCAGATAACTTGTGCAACGCTTAACAGCCAAAAATGACTATGATTTTAAAATGAGGTGGTCTAAAAGATAATAAAACACCACCTGCTCAAATACAAGATTAAAGAACAAATTTAATTTTCAAAAGTCGATAAAATAATTCTCGACCAATCACATACGAGGTCATATAGAGATAAGGATTACCTGACCAATCACAAGTATAAAAAAAAAACATTTCCTTCTTACCTGCTTAAAGAATCTACCGGTCCAGCATGTTTCAGTTTGAAATATATTTATAAAAAATAATAATAATAACAATGATTCTTGTCTATACTGGAATTACTTGACCTGGTATTAGGCTTAAATCAGCATGGGATAAAAAAAAGGCTATCCTAAATTTAGGCCTAAATTTAGGCCTTAATTTAGGTTATTGGGCACCACATTTTACAGAAAAGGTCAGTTTGAAATATTTGACCTGAATTAGGCCTAAATCGCCCCTGGCTACAAAAAAGGATTATCCTAAATTTAGCCTAAAGAAGTTATTTCAACACATTTTACAGAGAGAGGTCAATTTCGCATCTGTAAGGAGTGCGGGTAGTTGTGTTTTTTCGTGATGATTATCAATGTACATAGATAATAATAATAATAATAATAATAATAAAGAAAATCCGGATTATTTGAAATAATTTTAGTTAACATCGAGCGAATAATATAAATGTAAGTGAATAATTGTTATTTTTAAATAAAATCTAGAATGATTTTTAATAAAATACATGTTATGTTAGCAGAGAAGAACTTAATTTGTTATTTTTATACTTATTACATGGCTAAAGATGATGTAAAGCAGTAAGTCAATAGAACAAAAAAACGGCATACTTGGTGGAGGGTGAATGACCACTGATTTATTGTTTTGAGGAGAAATGGAATTTTATAAATGGAATGGAGGAATAATGGAATAGGAATGGAAGGATGGAATGGAATGGAAGGACGGAACATGGAATGGAATGGAATGGAATGGAATGGAATGGAATGGAATGGAATGGAATGGAATGGAATGGAATGGAATGGAATGGAATGGAATGGAATGGAATGGAATGGAATGGAATGGAATGGAATGGAATGGAATGGAATGGAATGGAATGGAATGGAATGGAATGGAATGGAATGGAATGGAAGGAACATGGAAGGAAATGATAAAGCAGTAAAATAGTAAAACAAAAGCATACTAATTCCTCCTTGGTGTTAGGTCACACCCCTATTGATTTACTGATTTACTGTATGAGTTAAAGCAGTATAACATATGAGTTAAAGCAGTAAAACATATGAGTTAAAGCAGTAAAACATGAGTTAAAGCAGTAAAGCAGTAAAACAAAAAAGCATACTAACCCCTTTGTTGCTATGTAACAATTCTATTGATTTACTGATTTACTGCTTTTAAGGTATGTAATTTTAATAAATATGTGAGTTAAAGAAGTAATAAGATAAAGCAGTAAAACATGAGTTAAAGAGTAAAGCAGTAAAACAAAAGCATACTAACCCCCTTGTTGTTATGTAACACCCTATTGATTTACTGATTTTACTGCTTTAAGGTATGTAATTTTAATAAATATGTGAGTTAAAGCAGTAAAAACATATGAGTTAAAGTTGGTAAACACGAGTTGAAGTAGTAAAGAAAAAAACAAAAGTTATTACTAATCCCCTTAGGTGTTAGGTAACACCTCTATTGGATTTACTGATTTACTGCTTTAAGGTATGTAATGTTAATGTTTTTAACAAAATTTCGTACAATTGTATAAAAAAAAATAAAAATGTTTATATATCAGACACCCTTTTTTTCTTACATGCAATTTTTAAAAAATTATAAATTAAAAGTATTAAGCAAAAAAAAATATAAAAAAGAAAAATAATGCTAATAAAAAAATGTTTAAGTATGAAATAAAATGAATGACTCATAGTAAATATATATTTTTCATTCGCGCAGCCTGCGGGCGCTCTGGCGGCGGGCGGGTACGCGAAAATCCTGCCGGCGCACGCGGCGGGCGGGACGGCAGGCGCACCTGCGGGTGCGGCTGACTGCCTGCGATATGCATGCTGCGCCTTGCGGTCAGCTTATGACCTAGGGGAAGCCATTAATATTAGCGTTGTTCTATGATGTAGGGTAAAAAAGGCTAGAAAAGGTTAGAAAATGCTATCTCATAGTAGGAAACATCCTAGCAACTTATAATATACACCAATCGCAAGTGTCTATGGGTAAGTGTCTATGGGTGAGTGTCTATGGGTGAATGTAAGTGTCTATGGACGAGTGTGGTATATGTCATAGTGAATGTGTGTATAAGTGTCATAGTGTATGTGTGTATAAGTGACATAGTGTGTATAAGTGTTAGAAAAAGACTAACTCATGTAGGAAGCATCCCAGCAACTTGTAATATACACCATTTGATTCCTCATACCTTATAAACCTAGGGTAGACACCCATAATTAGGCTAATCCTAGGCTCAGGGAGGCTAGAAATGGATTGAAAAAAATGGCACTCAGTTGGTACTATGTGGTACCTCACTTGGCACTATGTGGCACCACTTGGCACTATGTGGCACTCACTGGCACTCATTGGCCCTCACTTGGCGAACTCATTGGCACTCATTGGCACTCTCATTTGGCACTCACCTGGCACTCACCCGGCACTCATAGAATAATCATAGAACACTAATAGAACATCACTAGATACATACGTTCAAGATAGGAACGAAATACCCTAAAGGGTGGCCAAAATTAGCGTGGGCCAAATTGACCCGTGGTATCTGGCGGTCAAGGCCGAAATATCATGGTCAAACAAGGTTAAGACGTCAAAAAAGGGCTAAGTCAAGTTAGGATGGGCTAAAATTGACCCATGGTATCTGGCAAGCTTTGGGAGAAAAGGTCAAGGACAAAAGAGTAAGACATCAAAAGGGCTAAGCCCTTACAGGCTAAAATAGGTGGCCAAAATTGACTCCATGGAAACTAAAGGCTGGACGGACATTAGTGTCATAGTGGAATGGCAGGAATGGTGGTGTGGTAGATTCATAAGAATGGAAATATGACGGGTGGGCCACGAGTGGGCAAAAATTAGCGTGGGCCAAAATTGACCCATGGTATCTGGCAAGGTCAAGGCCGAAATATCATGGTCAAACAAGGTTAAGACATCAAAAAAGGGCTAAGCCCCTAAAGGAAGGACAAAAAATTACCGTGGGTCAAAATTGACCCATGGTATCTGGCAAGCTTTGCAGAAAAGGTCAAGGACAAAAAAGGTAAAGACATCAAAAAAATAGGGCTAAGCCCCTAAAGGGTGGCCAAAAATTAGGGTGGGCCAAAATTGACCCATGTAAGACCAAAGGGTTGGTCGAAAAAATTAGGGGGACATGTACAACGGTTGCTTACGCACCAGCTTAAGGCAACCTTCGAAGGGCTGGCAAAATTAGGGTGCCGAAAAATTAGGGTTGCCAAAAATTAGGGTTGCCAAAAAATTAGGGTTGCCCAAAATTGCACCCTGGAATACAAAAGGGTTCTCAAAAAATTCAGGTTGCCCAAAAAGGTCAAGGCCCAAAAAGGTAAAGGTCAAAAAAGGTCAAGGCCCAAAAAGGTCAAGGGCAGGTAAAAATTTGGCCTCGAAAAAATGCGCTTGCCCATTTAGGGTGGGGTAAAAGAGGTCAAAAAAGGTCAAGGTCTGGTGGGGTAAAAGCGACCGTAGTCCGATATGGATCCCCTACTACTGGCGCACTCTCTCTTTCTTATAGGTACTACAGCGCCAGATGCTCGGGGGAGTTGTCCTCTCACATTTTATAACTGCATTTAATTTTCCTCTCTTTAAAGCCAACGTCTGCGCTCACCTGAGAGATTTGCGTTAGACCTTTAATTCTGTATCTCCCATCTTATTCTCCCTGAGTGCCAACCATCTCAGAACTCATTCACACATTACACAGTGATTGCCTGTCTATATAAGGTCTGGCTGTCTCCAAATTAAAAAAAAAATGCCAGGCATAGGATGTTGATGGAAATATAAAATTTTGTCAAATAAAAGTGAAAAGAAATTTTTTTTAAACAATTTAATACATAAAAAAATAGTAATTAACAAAGAAAATAAGAAAAGAATGCTTTTTGCAACAGCAAATTTTATGTACGATATTTTTTTTCAATATATCCAATACTATAAAATTGGGGCTCCTAATATTGCAGCTCAAAAAAAGACCAACTTTATTATTTAAGACAAATACAGCAACTTAACAAGAAAAAGAATACCAAATTCCTATAGATGTTTTTAGCAAGTTGCCAGTTTGGCTTTTTTGAATTTTATGGCAACTTACCAGATTTGTTTCATATAAAATTGCATTTCAAACTTGAGGGGGTTGCTAGTTGTCCTTTAATGTCCTTCTGTACATATAAAAGACATATATTAAAGACAAATAAAAATCAGTTTATTATTAGGCTTGTGAGAGATTGGATATGTTTTTCTGTTGAATATTTAATTGCATATATGAAATAAATTATTTATTTACAGAAAAAAAATAATACATTTTATATGAATGCTGATGATGATGATGATGTGCATGTACTTGTGATGTTAATTTGAAATGTGAGCCCCAAATATTCTTAAAATTGCGTGTATTTTTAAAATGTTAACATTTAAGGGAATAAAGTTTTATTTCTACTTTTGCTCTGAAACCTTCAAAGAAGGGTAAGGCTCCCTTCACTATAGGCGATTTCGACCAAATAGTCTGTCTCGAACGTGCCATGCAAATTATATATATATATATATATATATATATATATATATATATATATATATATATATATATATATATATATATATATATATATATATATATATATATATATATATTGAACTAATGAAATAATTACTGTGTTAAAAAGAGAGAGAGAGAGAGAGAGAGAGAGAGAGAGAGGGAGAAAAAAATATATATATATATATATATATATATATATATATATATATATATATATATATATAGAGAGAGAGAAAGAGAAAGGAAATGGAATATGGAGAGAGAGAGAGAGAAAGAGGAATGGAGGAATGGAATGGAATGGAATGGAATGGAAT
>JABUQX010035126.1:0-22341 GCA_015478945.1 Trachelipus rathkii
TGAAAATAAAAAAAAAAAAAATATTTTAATGAAGAGCTATAATAAACAAGTAAAAAAAAACAAAAAAAAAAAAAAAAAATATAAATAAAATAAAAATAAAAAAAATTACGATTACAACGATACTTCAACTAGAAGCAGGTCTGGTGCTCAAAATTTAAATAATCAAATAGCTGAATTTCTATACATCATGTAGATGAAATAATAATGATAATGTTGGAGAAATGAAGTCAAATAGAAATGACGTCAAACTCTAATAACTATATCGTTGAGAGTGATCGTTCTTTTCGGGGCCCCAAAAAAAAAAAAAAAAAAAAAAACCCCCCCCAATTTCCCCCCACCCCGGAAAAAAACCCCCCAAACATTCGAAAAGGAAAAAAAACTAGGAAAGTACTCTCTTGCAGGATATTCCGCGGTTTGAACAAAGGATGTGGGAAAGTGGTTAGATAGATGGAATTCTATTTAGCCTATATTTTGTTACTGATAATATCCGAACAAAGTTTCACTTCTCGCCGTCCTCTACTTACCTTCTGCTATAACGATCAAGAATAAGCTATCTATAAACGACAACGTATGAAAGAATTGGTTGGCCTTGTAACGGAAACTTTAAATGGCCTCCATCTGATAAAACAAAGCTTAAATTCTTTATTTCGGCAGGACTTAAACCTGGGTGAAAAGCCCACCGCATACTTAACAGAATTAAGCATCATTAGAATCCGCAGTTATCAATGGCTTTTACATCAAAATGAAAACCTATGAAGCAGATGTTTCTTCGTGTTCTACCTGAGGATCTGGTTCCTTTATTAACGGTATTGAAAGGGGGATGGCGGATATTCCATAAAATGCCGAGCAGCTGATGTGTTCATGAATCCCACGTCATAAGTCAAACATCCTATCCAGATTATTCGGTCAATGCCGTGACTCCATTCATCCACTACCAGGGACAAGTGCATCCCAACTAGGAAGAAGACCACATTTCACAGAGTTCAAAAAGATTAAGTTTTTTAAGGCAGAAAATTCTTTAGTGGCAAGCTTCTGGTTAGATACTATGACTCAGACAGCGTGTCCACCTAACGACAATTTTTCTTAAAAAAACTTAACTGTAACTTCTAACTTAGAAATTATTTTGAACTTAGAAATTTTTCAAAAATATAGTCAGATCAAAAAACTAGAGATTACTAGGGCTGTACCGGAACTGATATTTTCGGGTTCGGCCGGAACCGGATATTAGCCGGAACACAAAAAAAAGTTCGCGCGGCAATCCGTGCGCCGGACCGGAATTTCTAATAACTTTCCTTGTCAATTACATGTAAAAAAATAACTCAAATAACTTCAATATTAAAATCTTATATATATACTTATATATACTTCTATAGTATTAATATATATAATACTATACGTATATATATTACATATAATATATATATTATATAGATATATTTATAGTATATATATATTAGTTATATATTTCATATATATATATATATATATTATATATATTCATATATAGTATATAATTTATAGTTTTATTCATTGATTAACAGACTTTGTCACAATAATAAACCTGACAAAATTGTTTTTTTGAAAATGTCAACTTATATTAAAGCATATTTTTTATATTAATAATGTTACAAAATCTTTAAATAGAGTAAAAAAATATTCCCACAAAAAAATATTAATAGTTTCTCACCAAAAACATTTAAAACAACGCCACTTCATAAACATATGGAAAAAAATCACCGATGAGAATATCTGGAAGTCAAAATTTGGATAGTAAAAGGAGAAATCCTGTATTTTTTTAGAACACTGGACACCCCCAAAAGTAGCGAGCAAGATCGAAGCGTGAAACAATGTGCAGTATCTCTGAGGAAATATTCTTCCCCCCAAAAAATTTGAAATATCAATGACCCCAAATCACAGCCAATTCTTCAGAAAATAATAAATTTTGTAAATTGCAATGAGTAACCAGAAATTCACAATCACTGAAGAGCAGGAATCTAGTAAACTTGTCCAATCTTAAACAAAATATCTTAGATCTAGAATAGAAGAATATTTTTTTGTAGAGAAATATGATGTTACCAACTTCATACGAATAAAATTGAGATCAGCAGTATTCGAGATTAATCTAAGTCTGATCAGATATCGTTTACTACAGAGGTATATGAGATAAGCAAAATATTCAAACGCAGTCATTATTTCTATAACATTCACTAGAGCTATCACGCAGCCACGTTTGAAAATTGCGGACATGTATCCAATAGCTGCAAAGTAGTATATATCCTATAATATATATATAGTATATATAACTATATATATATAGATATATATATCATAGTATACTATATATTATATAATATATAGTATAATATATTAATATATATATATACTAGTTATAATATATATATTATTTAATTTTTGGATTTTAATTTGAATTTAATGAGAATATATTATTATCCTATATTTTGAGATTACCAATACTTATATTTCAATAAATACAAACCCCTTAAAGAATTCCAATGGATACTCACAAGGCTATCATTATTTTTGTTAATAGATGGGCTATAGTTACTGTAAAATAGAATCCTTCCAACAAAATTTTTAAATTATCAAGTACATGGATAGTAATTCCGTTCGCGGAGATGTTTGAAAAATTCGCGCCCGGAAACCGAACGGAAAAAATGTCAAATTCGAGGCCGGACCGAATTCGGTACACCTCTAATATTTACCATATTATATATATATTACGATATATATATATATATATAGAAAAAATGAAAATATATAGCTATATATATACTATATATATATATATATATATATATATATTATATATATAATATATAATATAATATAGTATATATATATATATATTATATAGGTATACTGTTAGACAGCGACCACAGTACTTTGAGAGTGAATATTCCTTATTCAAAAAAATGTCTAAGTTCAGAAAAGCTAAGTTAGTTAAGTTTTTTAAGAAATCTTTAGTGGCAAGCTTCTGGAATTATGCCAGAGCTTGCCACTTATTTATATTTTCTTAAAAATTTAACTTAACTTAACTTTCTGAAAACCTTAGATTTTTGCAACTTAGAAAATATTCACTCTCAAAATATGTGGTGCGCTGTCTACAGTATTACCAGATATATATATATATGTATATAGTATATACTATATATATAATTATATATATATATTACGTATATAATATATATTATACGTATATATTAAATATACCGTAAAACCGTAATTCGGTCACGGCGGCTATTTCGGCACCATGTGGGCAATCGTTTTTTTTTTCTCCAGTCGCTCAAAATAGCCTTTATCAATTAAAAATATTCTTTTAAAGATTGAAAATAAAATGTGTTTTATGTTCTTAGTATTAATTTTTTATGAACCTTAATTAAGCCATTAATTTGTGATTTTTTTGTTTTTCTAGCCTATAAAATCGCTGTAATTTAGGCTGTATTCCTAAGAATCATACAGTCAACAATATCTGTACTTAACATTATGGCTACCAAAGAATATAGTACTTAAAAATAGTTCTTAACCTTAATGCAATCGTTGGCTTATTAGTAAAGAAATTAATATGCTTTATATAAAAAATTGTAAATATGGAATTTGGTTTAAAAATTTGCGGGGGCAATTCGGTCCACATTGAAGCACTTAAATAAATTTTTTAATACTCTTTTACAAAAGATGTCGAAAATAATACATGTTAAAATAATTTTACAAGAAATAGTAGGTAAAGTTTTTCCACATAGGCCTAATTAACTGTACAATTTCTCTTCGAGCAGGATGGTTCACCATTACGCAAAGTACACGCCGGATTGTACTCTGATATGATGTCAAGAACCTTAAGCGTTTTCTCTTGCTTGTTCTTACGAAACGAATATGCCTAAAACGCTCGAGTTTGCATTCGTTTTTGTCAAACAGCGTTTGCTGCGTCGTTTTGTCACACAGCGGCAAAAAATCGTAAAGAACGGTCCACCAAACGTAAAGAATTCCTTAATTCTGTGTAAGATATAAAATAGAAAAAAAGTTGCAAACCTTACAGAATTTAATTACATTTACCATTCGTCTTGTCAAACAGTGCAAAATCGTCAAGAAAACAGCTCACAAACGGTAAAGAATTATCCTACATTCTGGTTTTAATATAGAAATACACAAGAATAAGGAAATTCCTTACGTTTGGTGAGATTTTTTTGATTTTGTGGGCTGACAAAAACGACGCAAACTCGAACATTTTATTAGTTTTTAAAAAACCCAATTTCTTAAAATCATATTGTTAAATACCATTATGTTTAAAAAGACCTAAAAACACTTAGAGCTGCTTACTTTTTGTCAAACATACGCCTTTTATTTCAAGTAAGAATTTCCTTATTTTATAATACAGAATAAAAAAGCAATAGCAAGCTTACAGATAATTAAGAAATTCCTTACATAGGCGCAGCCTCTTTTCTTACATTGTACAGTTGACAAAAAACGAACGCAATACTCACATATTTTATTACGTTTCGACCTGAATTTCTGAAAAATAATATTGTAAATCAATTATGTTTATAAAATGCAAATACCATTGTTTTAAAAATGAAAAACTGCATTTTCATAGTTTATCAAATAAAAAACTTTAATAAGGATTTTAGGGATGTGAAAATTGAAGTTGACCGAATTGCCCGCCCCAAAAATCGCTTTGGCAATGCGTCCACAGTTACTCCTATCGGCTCTCTAAATTAATCCCTATATTATTATACAAATACAAATTATAGCAATTCCATTGTGAAACCATTTAAAATAATAGTACAATAAAAAAAAAAAAAATTGGAAAAAAAAAAAAAAAAAGTCTCATAAACCTTAGCATTTGAGTACCCTGATTTAGGACCGAATGCCCCGTTTGTTTACGTATAATATATATATAAATGTTATTACTGGTAGGTATTTTCATCTTATTTTTTTAATATAGGTATATATATATACACATAAATTTTGCCTATAAGATTGAATCACTGACAATTGTACAGATATATTGATTATATATAAAAAAATATTATTGCGATCAATATAGTATAAATCAGAAAAAACATTGATAGTGATATCCCTATAAAAATGAGAATTATGCTCTTTAATATTTTCATAGCTTTTTTGTTTAATACTTTTTTATGCGAAATTTAAGTTAAATTGGATAATAGGTCAATTAAGTGTAACAGACCCTTTGAAGAATTTTTCCGTGATACCATTTGTGCAAATCAAATGTTTCTAATTTTAATACACTATTTACATGAACCCAAGTGTGAACTGCTACACTATTACCCTATTTTCACATAGGAAATGTGGATTATGGTCCTAAAGGCACGAGGAACCCCAAATTAATAGTCTTCAAGGGGAACCCAAAGTCTATCATCGTGGGAAGGAATCTAAAAGCGAATCCAAGCACCCCTCCCAAGAATAAGACAAGTGCCTTCTATAAGTAACTTCCCAAAAGGTGATTCATTTTAATTGTGCTGCTCATAGACGGTTTCATAAAAAACATTTATCATCTTTTTTCGCGATTTGGGATGCATAAACCTGCCAAACACATCCATATCTCGTTTCTTGCTGGAGATATTGAAACCAATCCCGATTTCAGAGTTTGTATCTGCCCTCATTGCAATTGGCCGTGTACCCGAGACAAACCTACGTTTTGTGCACTATCTTCCAAAGCTGGTTCAATATCGAATGCAGCAACATACAAAACGATAATAATTATTCTCTAACATGGTCTTGTTATCTGTGCAGAGAACCACATGCAAAAATACCTATCTCTCAACCACACAACTTAAATATTTTACAACTAAATATAAATGAAATAAAGAAAAACTACGAAGTGCACAATCTCCTTATTAAATATAATATACACATAGCACTAATTCAAGAAGCAAACCTATCCCCTAGCATTTATTTACCAAGTTTTACAAACTACACTATTCTCAGACACGACACAGATCGTTCTGAACATAGCCTAACGACCCTTATTTAAAAAAAAATATACCATCCAGAAATGCAACATTGTACTCAACGATAATCAGCAAGAATCACGCAACCACCTACCATTTACATTCCACCAACATCCTTTAAGCGTTGCCTTCAATGCTGTTCTCCAGGGATATTTGCCTTAACATAATTTCAATATATAATATTAGCCGGAAACTCCAATGCCAACCATTCAGCTTGGCTCAGCACACACACACGAAGAAGCTATGCATTAACAGAACATTTGTACTTACTATGTATCCTTAACAGCAAAAATCAACCCACAAGATGTGCACTACAATACAGCCAAAACCATACATCACCTGATATCACATTTTGCTTCCAACTAATACTAGTTAATATGCCAAAATAAACCTTCCACGCACATTCTTCAGACCACATTCTAATACCCAACCCAATTCTAAATAATCACCCAACATACACACTTCCTTCAAAATAATCTATATTAATTATAAAAATAGCAAACTGGCCCAAATTGGCCCAAATTCAAAAACTTTATACACATAATTATTCTTTACTTTTATAATTTCTATGGAATTTCTATGGTCCATGTTCTTTGTACACATAATTCTATTCCTGTGTAATATAATTTACAATTCTATTTATTTATTATATTTTTTAATTCTACATTTCTTAATTCGGGTTTACAAAACTAAATAGAAACGAACAACGTTTTTACTGACTGGATTCAAAAAACGACCGGTTTTGGACTTTCCCCGAGCAGCCATATATACTATAAACTTAATACCATAACCCTAACACATAATACTAATACACTTCAAAATAATGCATCAACAACCAATATATAAATAAAACCTACCACAAAGTAATCTGTCTACAATAAATTACTAATAATACCAAGTTTATTAATATACAATAATAAAATATAAAAATATACTTAAATCACACCATACAAACCTAAACCATCCTAAATATGTATACAACCCAAAATCAACGGTCTAAACTCATAATATACTCACAAAATAATAATCATATAATATGTAACCACTAAAAAATAATATAAAATACCATAATACTAAAAATATACAAACCCAAACCCAATATATAACTAACAAATAAAAAATAAATAAACATAAAAAACATAAAATACATATATAACATTTAGAGACCGAGTGAAGAAGTGCATAAAAGCGTGAGAAACAAAATTGGAAGAGAAGATAGGGTGTAAGAGGAAGGATTTGGGAAGAGGTAATGGAGGAAATGTGGAGAAACGCACGTGGAGAGGGATCGGGAAAATCAATGGCGGAGGAATGGCACGGGGCAGTGAAGAGATTTAATGAGAGGCCAGTCAATGCTGAGAGAGGCTAGAAGGGTAATAGTAGAGTAAAAAAGGGATAGGGTGAGACAAGCAAGAAGGAAAGGGAGTGAAAAGCTCTAGTGACATCAGAAGAAGAGGAAGTGGTGGAGGAAAAGGATGGCTAATATGTGATCACATGGTTGGGAAGTAAGAGACGAGAGAAAGAATACGACGGGAGAACTATAGAAGGGTTAGAGTGGAAACAAAGAGGGCAGATAAGATTACGAGCACAAGAGAGAGACAAAAAGAGGATTGGTTGTAGAACAAGCTCGCAACGCGAAAACTTATTGAATCAGGGAATAAAGATGTTTGGAAAAGAGGTTAATAAAAAACAAGGAAGAAGACAGGAGGGAGTTGGGGAGAGAGGATTTAAGGGAGACAGATGCGGGACTAGGATACGGAGAGAAGAGGTCTAGGGTGAGGACAGAGGTGCGGGGGAAAGTATTTGTGGACATATTAAATGAAAGGGGGTGGGTGGGGAGAAGATATGCAAAGAGAGTTCAGAGAGGGGAAATGTAGTTGGAGGAGGGAGGAGGGAGAGATGTAAAATACAACATGCGAAGGAAATTAATTAGGGCGTAGAATAAAGGAAAAAAAAGGAGAAGTCGCTCGGTCTAGACAGATCGGTGTATGAGTAGGAAATGATTAAAGCAAAGAAAAGGGAGGATATCACGGACGAGACTAGGAGGATCGGAGCATAGGATTACTTTAACATATGTTGGAGGCAAGTCGGTGCAGCGATCACCACAGAGAATTCGGATGGATGAGTACTGTTATAGGATTCACCCCTGATCTAGGGCGAAAAGGAGATAAGGATACGGAATGTGAGAAATTATAAGAAGCGAGTATTTGTCTTCTAACGTGAGTGGTAGCGGAAAAGTGATAAACGGAAAGACTACTCAGACTATACGAGAAGAGTCAAGAGGTTTAAAACGAGGGGAGGAAATGGGGAGAACAAGGAGATACTTAGGGACGGAGCAAGAGGGTTGTGTGGACAGCAAGCGTTGTGCTAATCATAGTCTGATGAAGTATCTTGTGGAGGAAAGTATTAGGAGGAAGGGTATATAGTGTTATGGATGTTTTGTTGTTGAGATGTTTAGAGAAAGCCATAATGATGAGTGAACTAGGGGTGAGAATGTGCGAGGGTGTTGGAAGGAAAACTAGGGGTGGCGGGATAAATTTAGGGAAAGGTAATCAGGGCTTTTTATAGGAACTAGTCGACCATCGTGTGATGAGAGTGCTTGGAGGGGAGAGTCGGATGTCTTGAGGACGATGATGTGGATTAAGAAGACGCAGGGCTGATGTCAAATGTCTCGCCAGTGGCTATTCACAACTGTCTGTTTTGGAGAGTAGTATGTAGAGGAATGGTGACGGGAGGGGACGGGAAGCGGTGGAAAAAATACTGCACAATGAAAGGGAATAGAAAAGCAAAGAGAAGCTGCAAAATGAATACTTATTACAAATTCAGCGGATAGATACTGCCACCTAAACAGTGAGCGAAGAACGCGAAAGGCCTAGAGGTAGATTTTGTGAGGAGTGAAGTTCTGAAGAGAAACTGCGATGTCGGAACAAAAAAAGGGGCTTAAATAAATCCAGGTAGAGTAAAGTGTTAAGTGATTTAGCACGCGAGGAACAGAAAGAGCAGGAAGGGGGAGGAGTTAAGAGGTTAAGACGTAAGGGGGGGTAAAGTACTTGAAGAAGTAAACGATTTTTAGATATTTAGGGATGGAGTTGGGTAAGGGGGGAGGGATGAACGGGAGGAGATAGAACATAGAATAGGTGAAAGGAATGAGGGCTTTGAGTGGTCTGAGAGAAATAACTGGAAAGGGGGGGGATCTGTCCACAAAAAAGTTAAGATAAGTAATGCTCTATCAGAAAAATCTGTGTACCAGACGTGATCGTAACTGAGGTTGTGAAACGTGGGGGTTTGAATGCCAGGTGTCCAGGAAAAGTTGGAAGTATTTGAGATGAAGGGTTGCAGAGCGGTTTAGTAGGGGTCTAGCAGAAGGGAGAAAGGATTAGGACTAGTGTGGTCGAGGGAGAGGTGTGATTTGGAGGAATGGTCCTGGGGAAGTAGCGGAGAAAAGAATGTATAAGATGGTACTGGGCAATTTAGTTGAGAAATAGGGGAGCAACGAGTAGGTTAAGAAGAGTTTGGTAGAGAGCGGAAGGCGAAGATAAAGCGACAGCAGAGAAGGAAACGGGGGAGATCCAGAAGGCAGGTGGACTGGATGGAATAGGGATGTTGGAGGAGGGAGGGATGGGGGAGGAAGAGGGTTATGATGTTGGCGAGGGATAGAGGGGGGTGGGTGGAGGTGGGTGAGGGCGAGATGAGGGGGTGTGAATGAGGGAGGCTGTACGCACCACTACCGCGCTCAAGCGGGACAAAAGTGTTTGTAAGCAATATAATAATAATAATCATATATATAATATATACCTATCATAACCCACATATAACTATATATAATACAATAAACTACTAAATATATATATATATTATATATAAGATATATATAATATAATAATACTTAAACTTTAATATTAATATAAATGATAATTGTAAATATTATATACATAAATTATATATATATAAATTATAATAAATATAATATACACAGTGGCCGTATCCCAGGGGGGCCGAGGGGCATGGCCACTCCCGAAATTTTTTAGACACTAAAAAACTTTTAAGTATCCATATCTGTTAAATCAATATAAAGTGGCAGAGGATTATAATTAATATTTATATATTCAGTACTCGCCTGTCAGGAAACAAATCCTCGTAAGCATCCTTATCAGTTAAAACTAAACCTTTCGAAAGACCAATCAGAGAAAAATGCAAACATTAGGACCAATTCAGACAGATTTTTGAAAGAATGTGCTAAGCCGTAATCAGAGCTGGGTATTTAGAAATTGCTGTACCAAGAAAATTAAACAAGTTTAAACATACAGAACCCCCCAACATTCCCTAACTTCGACCCACAACGTTATTATTGTAACATACGCATTTTAATTAACCATTTTTGGAATGCATTTAATTGATCAGATTCGGAGAGAAGGTTATTTAAATCCATAAAGAAAACTTATATTTATCTATCCTTGCAAATTTAGTCATACTGGAACCAAACGGTGGTACAATGTGCCAATAACTGATGAAGACTAAAAAGATTGCTGTAACATTCTATACAAGGAACCATCGAAATCCTAATAAGAAGATTTAGTAAAAGCAGAATAGGGATTAATTTATAGGAAGTACTGACAATGGCTTCACAGCAAGTCGTCCAAAAACACAGCAAATAAGACGACTAGTTTCTTTGTTCGCAAGTCCACAATTTCAAATACTATCATCATAAAATTGTTGCACCATACCTCAGGCAATTTTACCCGTGTCTACTGCCTTTCAGTAGAAAGAAGCTTTTTCAACATTAAAAGACTTTGAAACGCCTACTTGAGAAATACTATTGAAGATGAAAAGACTTACTGGACTTGCCTACCTTTACATACCAATACGAAATACATTAGACATGAAACTAAAGATTGCTTATCTCCGGATTTATGCTAATACTCTCATGCTCAGGCAGATGTAAAGTTAACATTATAGGCTAAGAAAATTGATATTTCAAGAATTTAATATATTTAATTAACTCAAATTAAAATTCTTCTTAAGAAATTTTAATATTTGAAAGATCTTTATCATAATAGATATAAATAATAATAGCATAACATACATAATATTCACAATATATATATATATATACCTATAACCAATACCATATATCATAAACACCTGCCATATACAATAACCTAACCCATATAATCTATATATAATATATATAATATAAATATACATATATACACACAACACACCACACCAACTACACAACACCCCAATATCTATTCATAACACACAAACAAAAAAAAAACACCCACAACAAACAAGAAACAAGAACTATATTGTCTGGCGAGCCCACGAAAACAAACCTCCTCGGACTACGCCAAACATGCTAAATCTTTATATAATAACTATACCACATAATCATTAACACTATTATATATATATTATAAATATACAATATTAATCATAATATAATATAAACATATATATAATATTATAATATACTATATTAATATATATATATATAACTCTAATACAATAAATATATACTCAATACCTAATAAACTAATATACAACCACAAACCTACCACAATAACGGCGGAGAATAGTATTATAAAAAGCAGCGCAGGGCTCGCAATGAACTCGAAAACAAAGCTCGGCATCCCATCACACTCACCAAAATCCACACATCGGCTAACTCATTGACACAATAGACATAGTAGCTCTTTGTGTTACCATTCTTCTTAGAATTTTTTGTTTTCGTTATTTCTCTACCAATACAAAATCCAAATATCACAAATTTATGTTTCTGAGACTTCATCATATACAAACTGATGAACGATTCAGTCAATATCCTACACATCGTATTCTCTCATCGCTCACAATCTCCTTAATCTACTCCTACCATCAATTTAAGGACTTCATTAAACAAAAAAGATGAGTTTAACAAGAAGATGCGCTTAACAAGGCAGATGCGTTAAACAAAGAAAGGCGTTAACCAAAGAGATGCGTATACCCAAGAGAATGACAACACCGTTACAACAGGAGAATAGCCCTGAACAAGAGCACTCCGCGCCTTACAGGAGAATGCGTTAAAACAACGAGATGGCGTTAAACAAGAAGATCAAGCGCAATATAAACAGAGAATGCCCGTTAAAATATCAGTCATGCGTTACAACAAGACCGAAATAGCGTTAAGAGCCAATACGCCGTTATAACGGAGATGCGCTTAAACAAGAACAGATCGACCCAGTTTAACAACAAGAATGACGCTCTGAAAGAAGATGCGTTAAACGATCTAGGATATGCAGATTTAACAAACGAGATGCAGAAATTACAAACAAAGAAAACATCGCGATTACACAACCAAAGGAAGATGACCGTTACAACAGAGACTGCGTATAACACAGAAAAGATGCCGTTAACAAGAGAATGCATATAATCTACACGCAAAACGCAGATCGTTAACAAAAAAGATGACGATTCAACAAAGCCAGATGCAGTTAAACAGACAGACGATGACGCTTACAAAAGACTGCAGACATGATCCTTAACCAACAACTTACGCGATATATCTGTCAGACCTAGATTTTGCAATTCCTTAGTATGTAACAACAAACCTACCATAATAGTACAACTTCTCTATTTATTTGCTCAATTTCCTCAGAAAGATCAATCACTCCATCAATTAATAACTATCCCATCTACACATATTATCCATTCTCATCACTTTTCCAATAACTTCCCGACTTACTTGTGCGCTAATTCGTTGAGAGGAACATCTACTAATCTAAAATTCGACTAAGACCATTCTTACCACCCTGCCCCTGCGCCCCTAACCAAACGCTGACTCACTAGTGTGACCTATCATCAACAGTTTTAATATTAATCAGAGATTCTTTGTCCTGTCATTTAGTCAGTTACATCTACATCATATACCATGTATCAATAGAATTTTAGTCCAAAGTTGGAAATGATGTTTTTTTTCAACTCCCACAAAAGATTCCCCACAATATCCACACGTCCTTGAGATTTATATATTGTGGTGTCTCATTATTACACTATATTAAATTTTTATATTCTATCCACTTTCATTTGTACGCTTTCAAAGTATCGCAGAGGACATGTAGCCATTGCTTCGAAATTTGCTTTCACTATCAAAACCCCCGTAGAACTACATCAAATTCACCGTCCGGGCATTTGGGATTTTACTTAAATAATTACTAAAAGGCCTAATCTGCACACGCCTTTCAGCTTTAGCCATACACCATTTAAATCCTATGTGGGAGAAGGAAGAAGAATTATTCGCCAAATGCTTAATCACTCATTCGGCTGCTCAGTATTTTAAGACATACTTTGCGAGATGCCGATACCTTTCGGGGTGATCTGTTTTCTTAGGAATAAACACACAAATACGTGCTGTAAACGTCAGCTTTCGAGAGAGTCACCGCAGTTGACCCCATGGCTGACCAAATCAAAGAATTAAAATTTTTACTTTCTTGATTTCATTATACTAAAATATATATTTAATAATTTTTTAATGCAGCATTATTCTGAAAATAGGAGAATATTATATATATATTATATATATTATCTATAAATTTAATATATAATATTAATATATATATATACTTTATATAAATTTCTTTGTGTGGCAAATATATATATAATATCCATTTCTAATGATAAGTATAACTGTACTTTAATTTTATATTACTCTACTAATTTCCAATTAATACCCAAGTTCAATAATAACATATGCCAATATAACTCAATATTGTAACCCAAACATTTGAGTTTCACATACAAGACTGCGTTTCCAAAGCCCGAGTGCAGACCCCGTGTGCCAAAATCGACTCGGAAACGCTTCGCATTGAAAAAAAATTACAATTAACCAACTCAGAGAACAGGAAATTTGGAAGTACCATGAAAACGGCCCGAGCGCCGCCCGCGGACTCAGCTGAACAATTGTAAACAATACTCTTATTATACTTATCACTGTAAATCTATTTTATCGTAATGAATTAGATATATTTAGTAATCTTCAACAAAAATATAACTTATAAATTTAATAAAACAACTTAATTGTAGGTAAAGACCAATTCGACACATGTTTTGTAAGACAATTTATGTTGTTAATACAAAGTATCCTTCCGCAGCTTGCCCGGTTTCTTAATTCCCGAAATCGAGGATTGTAACAATACGGAGCCTGACTAGTGACGTTTACATACGTAGAATGTGCGCAAATACGGCAACTTGGAAAACGATGCATGTTTCGCCTTGCGTGCCGCCCGGCTGCAAGCCGGCTCTGGAATACGCAGTCTATAAGTATATCAACAACTACAAACACATGTTATTGTTTCAGTTATTGAATTATCACTAAGCAACACAGAGAAATGTACATATTAATATTCTATTTGTTTAATACATTAATAAATCATTACAAAAAAAATAATGCCTTAGCTCAACAAACCAAACTTCGAAAGATTAAACTGAACCAAGATTCAATCCATAAAATTCACAGTGGAATTCTCCCGTAACTGTTCCATCCCATTTTTCGATGTTTTGGTCCAGATTGACGAAGGTGGATCCATTAATTAGTTGGTAGATTTTTCCGATTCGAATTTGAGGAGGTGAAAAATTTAAAAATTATCTATATTTCAATTAAAATGAAGGGGTCTTGTCAGTGTTAAGATCATAATGTGAGTATGAAATATTATATATATTAAACATATATACTTATAATATAAATATATATATATATATATATAATATTATATATATATATAATATATATATATAATATAACTACTATATACATAATATAAACAGAATAACTAATTGCAAACTGCGAGCAATTCAATTTGTATTGATAAAAAACACCCCTAAAGTATTTCCACCCTGCTGGGAATAACAAACCTGGACCTCTAACAGATGTGGATACAAACACTTGCACGTATATCTGCTAGGGTCCAGGGTCGATTCCCAGCAGGGTGAAATAATTTAGAGGTGTTTTTATCAATATATATATATATATATATATAATATAAATAATAATATTTATTTAATATAATAAAATATAATTATATTATTTATATATATTACTATATATATATATATAATATATATATATATATTACAAAATATAATTATATATATATATATATATATTATATATATATATATAGTATATATATATAATATATATATATATACTATATAATATATATTTATATAGCTATATATACCATAAAATTTAATTCGAATATATATTATATATATATATATATATATATTATTATATATATTATATATATATATTATAATAATATATTATAATTATATATATTCTATATATATATATATAAATATATATATTACTAATATATATATATAAATAATATATATATATATATATATATATATTAGTATATATATATATATATATATATAAATATATATATATATATATATATATATATATAACCTACCTATATATATTAGTAAACGATATTAAATATTTTAATAAGCATCTTTAATAAAATTACTAATTAATACATTTTCCTTTATATGCTATATAATATTATAATATATATATATATAATATAATATATTATTATTATTATTACATTATTAATTAATTATTATATTATTATTATATTATTATTATTATTATTATATTATTATTATCTCACTCTCACTCTCACTCTCATTATTAAATTATTATTATTATTAATTATTATTAATTATTATTATTATATTCTATTATTATCTATCTTATTATTATTTTATTATTTTATTATTTATTATTTTATTATTATTATGCTGTAACTGGCATAACACTTCTTCTATCATCAAGCTAACTTTTGTTCACTTATTATATAAACTGTTTTAATTATTATTACTATCATTTAATTTTAATTAATTACTCAATTTTATGTTAATATAATGTTTTATTATTCTGTTCATTTTTAATATTTATTTAAAGTGATTATTATTGTCATTATATCAATAAAATTAGTTATTCTTAGTTCTAAATGTCTCCAACTAATTAATTATGCTCTTTTAACAACAATAAAAGAACATATTGTCGCAAACAATAGTTTAACATAATAAAGTCTTAAGCAACTAAATATATAATATATATATATATATATATAATATTTAATATATATATATATATATATATATATATATTTATATATATATAATTATATAGTATATATATATATACATAATATATACTATATTATTATATACATATATATTTATATAATATATATCATACTAAATATATATATATATATATAATATAGTATCTAATAATAATATTGTATTTATCCCAAAGGTATCTGAGAACGGCAACAAATTTAAATATGGTAATATTAATTCAGTAATAATATATATATACTAATATATCATAATATATTATAATATATATTAATACTATATATATATAAATAATCAACCTAAACATTCCAATATATAAAATATACATATATATACTATATATATTATATATAATTATATACTATATATATATATTTAATATTATAATATAATACACATACATATAATCATAATAATATAATAATTATACCAACAATATATACACTAACTATATATATATCAATAATAAATATATACTATATACTATACAATACTATATAACTTTAATATAATATACTATATAATATACAATAAATATACTAAACCAACATATAATATATATACTACTATAATATAATATAATTATATATATCATAAAATTTTTATGTGGTAATAATAACTATATACAAATATATACATAAAATAAAAAATAATATGATAGACCCACCATATGCTCAAAAAGGGGACACCCAACAATACCATAAGCTACACTAAGTGAAACTGCAACAACATATACAAGTAAAACACAAACTTAAATATAACTATGAGAATCTTCAGAACGTTTTATTTACTTTTTGCCCATTTAAGGGGCTCGAGAGCCGATGGAGGGACAGAGGGAAAGAGGACGAAGTCCCCGTCCGTTCACCTAGAGGCAAGAAGAGACCACCGAACCAACTGAATAATCCATAAGCGGTCTACTCTAAGGAAGTGTTCGTTATAGATTTTAAACCAATCACAAACAAACGCAACTTTATAATATATATAATAATAATACCTACTAATATACATACTATAAACTACTATATAATATACCTAAACCACTATATAAAAACATCAATAATATGATATATATACAATCTATATTATAATATTTATCACCATATAAACATAAATACATACTATACCCACATACTGTCCTCCATTAATTTTCACCATCTGTGATAAAAGAACCCTTACCATATTGGCAAACCAAAAAAAAAACGTCGATTCTTGTATTATAATACGACTATTCAAATGTATCTAACTCATTTAATTGACATCTTTCACCTATCAAAAAACGCAGATTAATCCTACATTGGCATCAACGAAATCATTACGTTCTGGAAAAGGCAAACTTCAATCATCATTACTTTCCTGGCACAAATCTTACCATAAAATCTGTAAAATAAATGGAAAAGCTCATATTATTAACTTCCTAATACACCACTAAATTTCTTATCATCTCATTACATTATCCACACATACTTTCTTATTAAAAACCTATTTCTAATTCTATACTCTGCACGACCTTATAGATATAACTCAAATTTGTATTTCGTGATAGCTGTTTGCCTCAGTTTTCTTAGCTTAACAAGATGGATGTATGCTTTAGACATGAGCCTGACTTAATATACTACTACTATACATAAAACACCTAATATCAACATATATATATACATTACTATACTACCACTCACCTCACTTTCCAGCACACACCACAATACACTAACCACTACTCACCCTATCCTATACCCACTCTCCTCACCAATACAACATACAGTGGTCCAATCGGTACCAGACACAGCGAATACAAACCACAAGAGATCGCAAGGCACAACCCAAAGGACCACGGGGTTCGATCCTCATCCCCCCGGCATACAACTAGGCTAGTAAGCACATCTACCACAAATAGAGAAAAGTACCCCACCACACCCCAACACAACACACAAACGCACCCCTCACCTACGAAATAAGGGCTATAACCACTTAGGAGAGATGCACAACTTTACATATACAACCTAATCTAATTATCACACCATACATACACACATATACATATAGTATATATAATATACTATAATATATACTATAATATAAATATATAACTATATCAATAATATAATACAAATAAAACATAAACCCAAACAACCATCACCTCACACAATAACCTATACCCTATAATATATATATATAATACCATATCTATATATATATACACCATCAACTACTACTAATATAATCCACGTTGCGGCAACGTTGGTTAAAATTCTTGAGTAAACGGCAACATAATATATATAATACTACCAACACAAACCCTAATACATAATACTATATCACTAATTAACTAACACTATAACATACTAATATATACCCTATATACCTACCAACCACAATCAATCAATCGACACATACATCAACAATATAATATACCTTAAAACACTAATATAACTCCCTAATATAGTAATAATATAAATAATAATACAATACAATATATACTTACTTAATATATATTTATAATACTATATATATATATAATAATATATATATATATATTACTTACTATATATACATATATATACCCTACCCTACCTAATATATACCTACTGATATCCGTGATATCACTAATATACTAATATATATACTAATAAATATAATAACCCCCCCACCAACTACAACCACCACTATAATAAATAATAACCTACCCTATACCACCTACTATATTAATATATAACCAAGAAATTTCATACATTTTTGTCGTCACTTTTATTACACATTTTTTTTTTTCTTAAAAATGACTGCTACTGAGTACGGCAGGCAATTACACGAGGTTGCCTGACTTAAAGAAAACGGAAATTTATCTATTCTTTTGCATCAGAGAATACACAGTATGACAGACTAGATCGCTAATATTTTAAAAGGGAATCAAGTTGAAAATTCTACGTCGGCGGTTAAATTCGAGGCTTCCAAATGAGATCATATATATCATATATATATAATTATAGCTATATTAGTATGTGAATATATTTTACTATTCTATAGTTATGTATTTTATATTGTTATTATTATATTTATTTGTTTTTAATGATTTATTGTTTTTTTATTTTATTAGATATATGTATTTATTATTTTATAAGTAGTAATATAATACATCATATATTTATGCTATATATACATATCAAATTATATATGACATATATATAATAAATATATATAATATGTAAAAAATTATATTTTTCCTATATATAAATATATATTATATACATACATACATACATACATACATATCAACGTAAAAATATCATAACATACATACATACACTACATACATACATACATAATTATATAAATATTATACTAATATATATTATATATAATACTATATATAAAATTATATATATATATATATATATATATATATATATATTATATTATATAATATATATATATAATCAATCACTAATCAAAATATACTATACTATATATAATATGAGCCAGCTTTTACGATTATAATTATTCATGTATCCAATTTAAAACATACTCCTTTGCTCCAGTAAAACGGAATACATTGGGTGGAATGCTGGTCCAAAGTTTGCCCTGGAAACGATGTAAAAAAAAAAAAAAAAAAAAAAAAAAAAAAAAAAAAAAAAAAAAAAAAAACACAAAATAATATCTCAAAAACTACACACTAGCCTACCCCACCGCGAACAGCGCGACATCACATTTCTTTGGAAAATCCACTGGTAAACATTCTCAAACAGAAAATGTAAAACATAATAATACACCATAAAAAAAAATTCTTCAGTCATAACTACAAA
Source organism: Trachelipus rathkii (assembly GCA_015478945.1). Taxonomy (NCBI): domain Eukaryota; kingdom Metazoa; phylum Arthropoda; class Malacostraca; order Isopoda; family Trachelipodidae; genus Trachelipus; species Trachelipus rathkii. Next base: position 19,919 of record JABUQX010035126.1, read on the forward strand.
TACTACCGTAATCAATGCATTTAGAAGGCCTATTTACAATACCTCTCTCTACTCTCGCGCTCTCCTCCTCGATAAAATACAATAACGACTCTTCCTAATTAATTATTGCCTTATAATACCGCCGCACCACTAGAGCGCGCTCGAAGCGCCCACTGGGAACATAGGGGGGGACCGTTTTTCCATAACCCCGTGGGCGGCAGGGCGGGAGGAACCGCCCAGCGACAGAAACCCAACATACCAAAGAGCGGGGTCGGAGACCCTCCCGGAGGGGGAATTACGTCCTTACACGCGCTAGTTCTCCCCGGAAGCCGAGAGAACCCCGACTCCTGCCAATCCGTAGCGGATATCACCCTCTAAGAACAACAAAAGTAAATCAAAAAAAAGCAAAATTTACATAGAAAAAGTCTATTTAATTTTAACGAGAACCAATAACAGGTCTCTAAATAGGCCTTCTTCAATCATATTAACAATTTATCACCAGCACTAAAGAAAAAGTTTTATATATGTTTCTAATTAGGTTGAAAATTTTAACCTAGAGTTCAAAGGATCTATTCCTTTTTGATGTAGCTATTGTAGTTTTTTGAGAATATAATTTTTATTTTTTTTTTTTCTATTATTTTTTTTTTTTTTTTCTTTTTCCTTTTTTTTCTTTCAACATTTCACAGGGCAAACTTCTGTTAACCAGCACATTCCACACATGTATTCCGCACTATCTTACTGTAGCATTAACTAGCTTTTTAAGATAACATCAATGACGGCATACCAACTCCGAAAAAGCTGAACCTACTATATATATATTATATAATATATATATATCTCTATTATATATATATTATATACCTACTTATATATATATATTATAATATACTATGTATACTATACTATATATATATATACTAATACTAACTATATTATATATATTATACTATATATACCTATAAATAACATATTAGAAATATATACTGGATGGAGGAGAAGATGTTACATTCAAAGGAGCTTTGTTCAGTATGTAGATATCACCTGAAAGCGCGTGACGTCATAGTCCAACATCAGAACCTTCTTGGGTCACGTTTGACTGTGACGTTCAGAAGTTGCGTAATTTACGCTTGTCGTCATATATATATTCACCTACTACTATATACACATAATAACTATATAACTATAAATAACTATATATATATACTATTAATATAATATATAATATCATATAATATAATATATATACCATATATATATATAATATAATTTATCAATATAAAATACTATATAATATATATATAAATATAGTAAAATCAAATGTCCCAAATGGTCATTGAGATTTTCATCAGAAGTACACGAATAGATTGTTGCTAAAATAACTGTACACCCAAAAACTGAACATTTCATTCTGGGATATTATTGTTTTTTCGGGGCTATAATCACCTAAACGTAATACCCAACCACGGGTACGCTCCGCCCCGATGTCAAGGAGTACGGCCAGGTCTCCATCGCGCCTCACTAGTGCAGACTCACCCGGGGGAGACTAATCCCCCACACACTCACGGGGAATAGGCTTCTCCGGAAACCCCCGCTCTACTGGTTTTTCTGGGTGTGCGGGGTTCCACCGACATCCCCCTCCGGGCGCTATGAAACGATCACACCCCATTCGCTACCCCCTCGCGCTCGACACCCACCCTACAAAAAGGGTAAATACTCAAACCATTCTTAAGGAGCGGCATCAGTTGCACCCTCCAACTGCCCGCTACAAAGTCAACCCTAAACTTTACTGATAATACACCCACTATGACTGTAAGTTATACTGCCCTAACTATTATACTAATAAAGACTGAATTTTAGCTTGCCGAACAGATCAATCTGGCCCTTCATATCGTAGCTTTATGTAACGTTTCTTGAGCCAATATCTAATATAATTACATATACATAACTATATATATTATTATAACTATAAATATATATATAATATATATATATATACTATATAATAAAAAACTTATATATATTACCTTATATTATATAATATAACATATATACCCCATAAATAAAATACTAACATATATAGCCTATATCATATAACCTATATCATATATAACCTATATATCATCCAATTATACTCACTACCGTTTAAATCTTCCACCACGCATCAATAAGTCTTGAAATCTTTTGCAGGGCTTCAAAAAAAAATTATAAAATCATATATATATCTTCTATCAGGAAGCGATAAATTTTTTTCTGCGAAAAATTAATGAATTCCATGCACCTACAATAAAAGTTACATTTCTCACCTCGTTTGTTTAGTAAACCCATCACATGAATACCGCAATTGCTATCAAACTTAACTTTCTTCCGCTTCCAGCTTAAATTGTTAAGGTTGGCAAAAAAAAGCCAAAAAAAGCCACTTTATCATTAAAATATACATCCTCTCC
>JABUQX010035127.1:0-30000 GCA_015478945.1 Trachelipus rathkii
ATACTTCTGAAAAAAGCACAATAAAAGTAAACATTTAATTTTGAACAATATAAATATTCTTAGTTTAAATATAAACAGCCATTAGAAAATAATACTGAAGAAATAATTAAAGAAGCGTTTCGCTATTCCAAACCATTTTATTACGGTATCACGTGATCTCCCTGTGATAGCCAATTAATCTCATTAGAGATCGATTTTGTATATGATATATATATATATATATATATATAGTATATATATATATGTTATAATATATATATATATATATATATATATATATATAAATATATATATATATAATTTTTAATCAAATTTCAAAGAGTAAACATCCGCATCCTCATCTACTTAAAGATCGCACCCTCATCCTCTTTAAGATCCGCATCCGCAGACAGTCAAATTTTTACATCCGGTCCACTAATATATATATATATATATATATATATATATATATATATATATATATATATATATATATATATATATATATATATATATATATTATTTTCTCGTCTCTGAAGTGTTGGAAAACCCCATTATACGTTTGATCAATGAAAATAATAATAATAATAATAATAATAATAATAATAATAAAATAATAATAGTTGTATATCGGTATTAGTTGTATTGTTTGTAGTCAAGAGAAGATGTTTTCAGAATAGAGTGAGTAAATGTTTATCTGTATAGTAGCAGTATTAGTAGTGGTCATTGTCGGGGTAGTAATAGTAGTAGTCATATTAGTAGTAGTAGCAAGTAGTAGTAGTATTAGTAGTAGTAATAGTAGTAGAAGTTGCAATATATAGTAGTAGTTTGCAGTAAGATCTAAATATATAAAAGGGTGGTAGCATTAGTCACTACACTGTATATATATATATATATATATATATATATATATATATATATATATATATATATATATATATATATATATATATATATATATATAAATATATGTATATATATATATATATATATATAGATATATTTTTATATATATATATATATTATATATACATATATATATATATAGTATATAGGTATATATATATATAAAGTATATAAATATATATTATATATATATTATTATATATATATATATATATATATATATATATATATATATTTATAGTAGTTCTATATGCATATAAGTTACAGTATATTATTTATATATATGTATATATGTTATTTCTACGACTAATATATATATATTTATATAAATATATATATATATATATATATATATATATATATATATATATATATATATATATATATATATATATATATATATATATATATATATATATATATAAAGTTTAAATAAAAGCAATATGTATCTCCTGCATCCTCAACAAGCCTGTCTAAGGGCATCAGGTTGACCTACAAAGCAATGAACCGCGAAGAAAAAAAGGGTACTCTAATCTGGCCTGTATCCGAGCAAATTTAATTAGCCTGGCGACACAGCTACTTAGCTAGATCAAATGTCTATATGACGCTTTATTCATTTTTTATATATATATATATATATATATATATATATATATATATATATGTATATATAGTGTATATATATATATATATAAGATAGAGATATAGTATATATATATATATATATATAGAAAGGTTATATTACTAAAAAAATGTTTTTATATAAATAAACTTTGCCCATAGCCGTATAGGCGTCTTTAGCCCGATAGACTAAAACACGGTTAATTGGCTACGCGAATATATTATAAGGAAGAGGAGTTCTATTCTACCTCTTCCAATTTTGTTCTTGTAGTTGTTGTTTACGGAGAGAGTAGATGGGTAAACAGAGAAAGGGAAAGTGAAGAAAACCTCTCCTCAGCAATGACGAGCAACCTTGACGTGATTACGCAAAAGCAAGCAAACAAACTGAGACAGGGTGGAAGTTCGAAACCGGTTAAATGAGGTGTTTCGGTGGTGTGAAAGGCAGAGGGTGCGACTTGCGATCAATCCTGTGGCGGGGCGCGAACGCGGGTGTGTGCACGATTGACGCAGAAAACGAAAGGGGGTGAGGGTAAGCGAAGTAGCCATGACAACAGAGATGAAAGTGTAGGTAAGCGAAAGGGGGTGAGGCATGTGTGGCTGTATATATGCAATAAAGATAAATAATACCACGCACGTTGATGACTACGTCATCAACGAACGATCGTGTGCGACAAACGCGCACAAGTGTATGTAAATACAAAAAGGGGGGGGGTAAAAAGGGGGCAGGGGTATGTATGTAATTATAAGAGTATATATATATATATATATATATATATATATATATATATATATATATATATATATATATATATATATATATATATGTTATATATATATATATATATATATATATATATATATATATATATATATATATATCGATATATATATAGTATCACCACGCATGCCCACACGATCATCGTCATGAACGTATCGCTCGTGCACGCGCATGTATAACGCCTGCTATGTTGCAAAGCAACGATGCATTGCACGATTGGTAACGATTACGCACTGTTACTACTGAGGCATTCGATGGGCGATATCAAAGTGATATCATCTGCACCTTTGAGGCAGAACTCTTGATTTTTGGCCTTTGCAGCCTTATTTGGTTTATATTGGTCTTTGCACATTTCCGTTCCGTACGAAGTTTCTGAACAGTAATAGCATCATTCACATGTTTTGTAGGAATCCGAGAAAAGAATTTAGTATGAATGGTAATTTTTACAACTTTAGATTCAATTTCATAGTACGCAAATTGTAGAACAAAGTGGCCAAAACTTGACGATTGGATGGCAATTTACAACCGGTTATCTGCTGGCCGATAGCCTACAATGAAAATTTTTATCTTTGGTTCTGCTTCCAGAGGTGAGTTTCATTTTTTACTATTATTTTATATATAATGGAGAAAATTAATAATATACATTACACCGAATATTGTTTGGGAATTAAAAACAAAATGAATAAAACAAAAGGAATAAAAAGGTCTTCTAAACTAAATTTACATGAAATGATGATATAATGGTGATGAGGCTGTTATAGCTGGTTCGACTAGAAGTATAATAATATATATATATATATATATATATATATATATATATAGAGAGAGATATATATATATATATATATATATATATATATATATATATATATATATATATATATATATATATATATATATGAATATAAATTAGTTACAATTTATATTGTTCTTTTAATCATTGGGAAATAAATCTGGGAAATAAGAAGGGGTTCCAGAGATACGCCCCAAAGCGTCGCTAGTCAGCCCAAAACGCGTTTTTGTAACTTTGAGCGCACAGCGCCACGGGTTCACATGCTCCAATCATGCTCAAAATTTAACTACCTTAAAATCTGAAGAGGCTAATCACTTTGTGGGTTCCCGTTGACAAAATTCCACATCAGTTTTTTACGTGATCACCTTTAATAGAGTATAGCATATATATAGTATATATATATATATATATATATATATATATATAGTATAGCAGCAGCATATATATATATATATATATATAGAGCAGCATAGTGTATATGTGTATATATATATATATATTTACCTAGAAATTATCTATTTATGTCTTTTTACATCCTTGTAGTATATCAATTTTTTAATACTAGTGATCTCATTATTTGTCCCATCCTGTCTTAAATATAATAAAGTGCCATTCCACGTTCAAAGTTTTAATGATAATTTTAATTCATTAAATTTAAACACCCATTCCTTTTTTATCGTTTTTAATTAATTTACACTCGTTATCATTGTGAATGTGCACGCAGTATATATATATATATATATATATATATATATATATATATATATATATATATATATATATATATATATATATATATATATATATATATATATATTTTTTTTTACAGAAATAAACACTATCACTAACGGGCAGAGCCCCAATCAAGGAGGAGGTGTACTCCATTAACGTCGGAGCAGGACGGAGCCAAGCCCAAGGAGAGAATAGCTCACATTCTCCCACCCGAACCAGTTGCGAACCTGGGACCCTCGCTTGTTTGGCGAGTGCTCTAACACTGAGCTATCGGGAGCTTTTATATAAATAAATATGAAAATACATAAAAATTAAAAATTATATACATATAACTAATAATAATAATAATAATACTATTATTATTACATATTATAATAATACTATTATTATTACATACTATCATCATTACATACTATTATTATTACATACTATTATTATCACTCATTAATATTATTATTAAATTGCTAAACACATATTTCACTATTAATCACCAGTAATTACTATATTTAATATTAATATTACTATTATGATGCACTGCACTATGTTTTAATAATAATGTTGATATGCCTACACAATATTTCACTATATATTAATATTATTTACCACTATTCACTATATTAAAAATTTAGATTAACATTATACTGTATTATTATTAACATTATCACCACTAATCACTACTATTAGTATGTTTGTTATATATATTTCACTATATATTAAAATTATTTACCACTATAAATAATATTATTTAATATAATTATTTACCATTATTTTACCACTATAGTAGTATATATATATATATATATATATATATATATATATATATATATATATATATATATATATATATATATATATATATATATATATATATATATATATATATATATATATAAATAAAAAGAGCGTGTTCCCACTCATTGACGGTTGAGTGTGCTTACGCACAACTAATCCCGTACAAAATGAGGGACACCTCCAATAGTTTAAATTTCCACATTAAAGTTATGTTTATAAAAAAATTAAATCTACCCTAATTAATATTAACATCCCCCACCCGATGAATATTATTTGAAAAAAATATATCCATCCACACCAAGGGAAAATTAAAATCATATATATATATATATATATATATATATATATATATATATATATATATATATATATATATATATATATATATATATATATATATATATATATATATATATATATATATATATATATATATATAGAATAAATGTTTTTTATTGTCTAAAAAAGAAATAAAATTTCCAAATGTTTTTGCGTTTTTCTCGTTTCATTTGTCGAATAATGGCAGGAAATTAAAAGTAGACGAACAATTTTTTCCTTCAAATTATGTGGTACATTCCTTGACGCTGAACACAGAAATGACCTTTATTTTGAATCTTTGGATATAATATAAGGTGTGGTGTTAGCCATGTTTATTATTTTTCTTCGAAATTTTTTTTTTTTTTAATTTTTTTTAATTTTTTTTAAAAATAAATTTAGAAAAAGGTGTTTAAATAAATTTTATTACTAAACATCATACGAGTATTTTGGTGCAAAAAGTGTTGAAATATCTTTAAAATTAAGATTTTATGAGAATTTAAAAACGAACAAATTTTTTTAATTCAAGATTCTGAAATATATAGTGTTCATTCATCAAAAGACGTTTATTTTTAACATTGATATATATTAGATTTTTAGGATGAAGTCTAACCTTAACTTGTAATTTCCAAAGTTTTCGAATCTATCTGTAACGGGAATAATGGAAACCTTTTAAATCTACTGATTTTATCTCTAATCGCAACTATGACTTCCATAAGGAGAGACTTATAACTGATAATCTTCTTACCCTTCTCTCTTATTCTTTATTCTCAGTTCTTCGACATTTCGGTGAATACACTAAATTTTTAAACACGAAGGGACTTTCATTTTTTTTAATTAAAAGTTTTTATTCACGGGCATTGCCCTATTCGAGGAGGGGAACTTTCACTAAAGTTTCTTCCTAGGATCCTTATGTGTAATCGAAAACATCGTCTTCAAACGCTTAAATCAATAACTCTATACCTATAGTATAAATATAATTAAAATTATAGTACTTCAATCCAATGTTATAATTTTCGGACCATCTTGTGTGTGTATGCATGTATGTATGTATGTATGTGCAGTGTCTTTTCGCGGTTTTCCCTAAAAAATAATTTTCCTAAAAAATTTCAAGGATTTTCCTTTTTAAAATTTAGGACCAAGAGAAAATACTAAAAGTATTTGTGGTTATAAAAATAAACTTTTGTTACATTCAGTCATATTATATTTGTTTTACTTTTGGCGGGATATTTTCCCGCGAAAGGTACAGTGAGAGAGAACACACACACAAGATCACAAGATGGTCCGAAATTTATAACGTTGGAATGAAGTACTTTAATTTTAATTATATTTATACTATACTACCGTTATGCCACTTTTCCATTTGATTTCGTATAATACGTGTAGGCTTAAATAATCTCACTTGGATGAGTAGCTTAAAGCTTGAAATAATATCCCCATCCCTGTTACTCAGCTTTGTAAAACTTTATAGCACTATCAAAGGCCACCTCTCTCCCCATTCCAGTATTACGTAATAAATGGAAAGCCCATAAGGCGCGCAATTTGAATTTTTTTATTCTTTTCCTCCGGAATTTTCTATTACATATTTACAGAACGCGATTAACTTTGGTTCTATTGTATATCTTTCACAGGAACCCCCTCAACGTATATAATGCTTCACGAGGACTTGCCGCGCAAATCGAACATTTAATATATTTTGTCTTGAAATTCAATTTTTTAAAAGAATGAAATGTAATAATAAGGGATGAATAAAATATAAGAAAGAAAAATCAACTATTTTATAATGAAAATATTTTAAGAGTAATGATTGTCAGTTTTTTTTCCCTTGTTTTCATTATATTGCTGTATAGACGCTATTCGGCTTCCACATCGCAGGAAATTTGGCCACTTCGTTCCGTGTCTATGTCGGCTTTAAAGCTTTGTTGTTGCATTTTTTTTTGTTTTACTATGGCCATGTTTATAGCCTTTTATTATATCAGATTTTCTTTAAAAGTAATCGCTCCAACCTTTCACCCAACCATCTTTCTGTCTATTACTTAGTACATTCAAATTATTAAGATATGGATAAGGTGACTGAATTAAAAAAATTAAAAATGTAAATAACTAACTATGGAAAATGTTTAAAAAATATATAGAATATAATCTAATATAACCAAATTTGCAAATTTTTATTCCTTTAATTTTTATTTTTATTTATTGAAATTTTTTTAAAAGTAATCACTCTGCAACTATATCATTTCAGCATCTTTCTGTTCACTACTTGCGTCATTGCTATAAGTTTGTATTTTCATATTATTAAGGTATGGATAAAGTGGGTGAATTAAAACTATTAAAAAAGACGATAAATAACTATAGAAAAGGCTAAAAAATTATAGAATATACTCTATCAGGTGTATCGTATTATGAAATTTGCAAATTATTATTTCTTTCCTTTTTTAATTTATAGAAAATATATTATGATTATTATAAAAAAAAATATTTCTTTGAAGCTGGCATGAAAAAATACAGCACTTAATTTTCTTCACTTTCAGATTACAACCAATCATATTTAAGAAAAAGGCTTCAACCTGAATCGAGTTACATAAGCGAGTCGCGAACACATTCTGTAGAACCTTCACAAAGAGGTAAACTTTAATTCCTGTTTGACTACCTTTAATTATTTTATCTTGATTGTCAAAAAACATGAAAGACAAAGTCATTGCACATTATTCATGTATCGGGATTAAACCTTTTACAGTTCACAGGCAATCGAAACCCTCAAAGTCTTTGGTTAATTACTTAGTTATAATATGTTCTACATCGTGAATTAGTTTTTATTAATATAATTTTACAAATCTCTTCTTTATATTTATATATATATATATATATATATATATAAGATATAGTATATATATATATAGTATATATATATATATATATATATATATATATATATATATATATATATATATATATATATATATATATATATATATATATATATATATATTATATATATATATATATATATATATATATATATATATATATATATATATATATATATATATATATATATATATATATATATATATATATATATATATATATATATATATATATAGTATATATATATATATATATATATATATATATATATATATGACAAGTTACTTAACGCCCACACGAAACGGGAGGTCGGATCAAAAATTTTTACCTTCATGATACATAAATAGATGTTCTAGGGCGAAATGAATCTTTCTTTCTTTTTTTTTTGTTCCTATGTTCTAAGGGTGAAATGAGGTTGTCAGGTTAGTTAGCCTGGTCTTTTAAGTCGCTTAATATAATTTCAATTCTTCAACGTCTATATTAACGTTTACACAAACTTTAAAACACTACTTATGGGCATATGATAAAAATATAATAATATTTGATAAGCAATTATATATACTATTTTTATTTTATTTTCATAACGTATATAAAAAGTTTGTTCCCCATACCATATTTTCTTAAACATTGAAAAGACACTATTGGGGGAATGTAATGGGGATGTCGCTCAAATTTGGGGGAAGGAGGCAGATTCAAGGTTGCAAGGCGCTCGACTCCTCCCATTCCCCCAATTTATGACTGTATAACGCACGTTGGCAGAAGTAGTTCGGTAATCAATACACAAAAATATAATTACTTTTCTACATTGATACACATCGACTCTAAATGGTTTATTTTTATCAATACGGTTGCATATGATTTTGTTTACTTCTTTACCCTATTAGCGTGTGGGCGTTAAGTAACTTTAACCATATATATATATATATATATATAGAGAGTAGACAGATAGCAAATATAGACATAGCACAGAGTGATAGATATATATATATATATATATATATATATATATATATATATATATATATATATATATATATATATATATATATATATATGCCTTTGCTGGATTAGGATCTTTTTGTATGTGCAAATGAAAAAAAGACATCAGTAATATGATTGTATAACTGAAAAAGAACCCCTTTATCATCCCTTTTATACCCTTGCGAGAACCGTCGCTATTCAGGTACTTCACCCTAGTGCTTCACGAGACGGCGTCAGACCCTTACTGTGCTTATCTTGTCATGCCTCTATAACCAATGCTTCTATCCCCAATCACTCCCTTACTGACCGGAACCACTTTTCAGTCTCCATCGGTCGATTCCCACACTCACCCAACATAAGAACGCTAACCCAACAGATCATCAATCCCATCCTATCCATATATGATTCAAACCATCTTATAATACTCTAATTTCCTTCATTTACTTCTTTCTTCACACCATACAACTCCCTAATTCGTTCATTCCTCATTTTATCTATTCTTCTCACACCTAATACGCCCCTAAGATTATCCATCTGAATACATTGTACATTAGAGCTATACCTCTAATTCTCGCCCATAGTTTCACTACTATACATTAACACAGGTAACAACATACCCTCATGCAAAACCATAGCGCGCTAAAGACTTAGTCCCTTACATCCACCTAGAAGAATTTCTAATAGCCACCTTCCTAACTCACAACTTTCCTACTACACTTTGCATTATCTGTTCTCTTTTCCCCTAATATATATATATCCTAAATATTTAAAATCAGACACTTCTTTCAGTTGATAACCAGCTAACATAACTTCAAACTGCGGAGTCCCCTCACTCACTACCATAACCTTACATATCTACATTTACTTTCAAACTACTCCTTTTACACATCCTCCAAAACCTTTCTACCAATCCTCTCAAACTTTCTTCAGATTCGAAACACAAAACCAAATCATCCCCATACAATAAGCATGGCAGCCTCCAGTCTCTTCCATTCTTCATCATTCTAACACCTTCTACTGCCAGCCCTACCTGTAATTCTTTCATAACCTCATCCATACACAAAATTAAATAACCAAAGAGACATAACAATCCCTGCCTCACTCCACTATTAATATTAAACCAATCACTTTCGACACCATTAATTCTTACACACGCTTCACTATCTGTCACACATATATACTTTTGATTCCAATCAAAAGCCAACACCAACCCCATATATCACTAACACCTGCTACATAGCTTCCCTATTAATCCTGTCATACGCCTGTTGCAAGCCCATAAAACCTAAATACAATTTATTCCCCTTCCCTCTCATTTTCTCAATCATTTATTTCAATGTAAATGTTTGATCCACACATCCTTTACCACTTCAAAATGTACCTTGTTCTTCGCCAATCTGTCCTTCAGTCACTCGGCATATTCTCAACCAAAATACCAGCAGATATCTTCCCTACAACACTCAATAAACCCACTTCCCTACAGTTCCTACAGTTCTAATTCCCTTACCCTTATATAAAGGTATTATTACTGCTCTCCTCCAATCCCTTGGAATTATACCCTCCATGAACGCATTGTTACACAACTTCCAAATCTATTCAATTACCATCTCGTCTCCATTCTTGATCATTTCACACGTAATTCTATCTATACCTGCAGATTTTACTCATTCTTTTAACTTCTCTCTCTACTCATTACCTTTTCCTTACTAATTAACTCATTCCCAAATTAATTATTTCTATTTGCAGCGTCAACCCTTCACTCATTCACTATCACCTCTTCATTACTGCCAATGTTATGCAGATTTTCGAAGTGTTTCCTCCACACTCTCCTCATATCTATTTCATCAGTTACGAAAGCACTATCCCTATTCATTATTCTATGCATATTTCAATTGCTCAAATTCATGACCTTTCGCGCTTCCTTCCAGAAGAGCTTCATATTTCCTTGTAAGTTCCCATTCATCCTCCTCCTCCTTCCAAACTCTTCATTTACCTCATATTTTCTCCTACGTATGCAACTTTTAGATCATTTTTCCTTATAAAACCAAACACCTTACTTTTGAAAAACCTCATCATTGGCTTTTTGCATATTCAACCAATGTTTTTTTACTTTTAAAGAGCTACCTCTTCATTACACCCACTCACTACTGGCATTCTTACTTCCTACTTTAGCACATCTACATACTTCTCTTGCACGACTAACAAACGCTTCGTTCATTGACTTTCAGGGATTTGCTTAGTTCCATCTGGTTCATTCAAGTGATTTATTTGCTCCTCTCTCTCTCTTCTCTCTCTCTCTCTCTCTCTCTCTCTCTCTCTCTCTCTCTCTCTCCCCTTTAATCTCACCCACTCCACTCCATTCCATTCCTATCTCCCCATTCCTATTCCATCCCATTCACTCCCTCCCACCTCCACCCCCCCACTCCCGGCCACCCACCTCACCCACCCACCCACCCACCCACCACCCCACTCCACCCACCCTTTCACCCACCTCCACTCTTACTCTTACTCTTGCCTACCTACTCTACTCTACTCTTACCTACTCTTATTCTTATCTCTTATTCTTACTCTTACTCTTACCTTACTCTCTCTCTCTCTCTCTCTCTCTCTCTCTCTCTCTCTCTTATGTATATATATATATATATATATATATATAAAGAGAAAGAGCAGTATATATATATATATATATATATATATATATATATATATATATATATATATATATATAGTTATATATATATATATATATATATATATATATTTATATATGAGCTTGGCACAAAGAAAGTGCAGGATCTTAAAGGCGTCTCACCTGTGATCCTTAAAATTTGTTCTTCTGAGCATGCACCCTGCCTAAGTAAATTGTTTCTTCTCTGTATTTCCACTTCATCCTTTCATTCTTGGTAGAAGCTTGGGCTCATTGATGCTGTGCCGAAAAGAGGGTCTCAACCCTGTTAAACTATAGTCCTATTGTTTTAACCTTTGACCAAAAAGGGGGCCCTTCCCAACCCTATTGTCCTATATTTTCCATAGTTTTCGAATCTATCCATAACGGGAATATTGGAAACCTTTTAAATCTACTGATTTTATCTTTAATCGCAACTATGACTTCCGTAAGGTCAGACTTATAACTGGTGATCTTCTAACCCTTCTCTCTGACTCTTTAGTTTCAGTTCTTCGACATTTCGCTGAATCTTTCATGAACAACTTCTGCAAATAAATATGTTAAAAAAAACGTCAATTTTTGAACAGGAAGATATTTTTAAACTTTTTTTTAATTAAAAGTTTTTATTTCACGGGCATTGCCATATTTCGAGGCGGGAATCTTTCACTAAAGTTTCTTCTTAGGGTTCGCATGTGGAATCGAAAACCATGACTTTAAACGTTTGAATCAATCACTCTACCGTTAAGCCATTTATGCATTTGTTCTCGTATAAAATACGTGTAGGCTTAAATAATTTCACTTTTTTGCACTCTACCTGCTTTCACGGGCAGAGCCCGTTTCAAGAAGGGGGCATAAAAAAAAATCAAGAAAAATTCCTCCATGTGAGACAGATGTGGGTAAAGAGAGAAGATTGAATACAGAAAGAAAAACATGACTGCAAGGAGTTCTCAGAACAGATGTGGCTCGAAAGAAGGAGACACCACAACGACCGAGCCTTGAGTTTCCAATTCTCACACAAAATCCATGCGAAAGCAAGGCACCTGTTGTGCTACGAGGGCGACACAATGGTGGAGCAATGCGAGAGGTCACCTCCCTCGAGCATCTGCCGTTGTAATATCTATGGAAAACATAGTACGCCAATGTCACATCGCAGAGAGAGAGAGAGAGGGTCAAGAGGTTTTGAAAGCAGGGGACAGTTTTTTAGTCTCAGCCTTAGACTCAACCCCATCTAATAGGAGGGTAGAACCGTTGCCCCCTCCCCCCCGTAAATGTGATGACAGATAAGACCCTTAATAAGATAAGACCCATATATAACTGAAGTAATTGAGAAAAAGGAAAAATTCCCGCAATCTGAACAGAATAACCACCTTCTTTGATGTCACATTAGCAATCGTTGTGACATATGGTTTCCAAAACAATGTTTTTTATGTTCAGTCCAAGGATGTTAATGTTAACAGCTGAAACGTTAGAGCCGTCAAAGGAGTTAGGAAAGTTGGGAGGTGTTTTTGAGAGACAGATGTGAAGAAGTTCAGTTTTTAAAGAGTTGAATTTCACAAGAATGGAATTCAAGATGCAAAAGAGGGAGTAGATTTGAAATTGGTGGAAAAATGGAGAGTTGAGTTGTCGGCATAAGAATGAACAGAGTTAAAAGTGCAGCTAAGAAGATCGTTGATGAAAAGTAAGAATGAAGTTCGAGATAGGACAGAACCTTGAGGAATCCCACAATTAACAGGAAAAGAAGGAGAGGAGGTCGCTCCATCAACAGGAGCCAATATGAAACTATCTGAAAAAAAACTAGGCATGGGTGTGCAAAGAGAAGGATGAAACCCAAAGGAAGGGAACTTAGAGAGCAGTGACACGTGCCATACCCCGTCAAAAGCTTTCGATATGTTAAGCACCACCACGCAAGACTCCCCATAATCCCTAAAGACAGAAAACGATAGATTAGTGAGGTAGGTGAGTATATCTCCAGTTGACCTCGAGCGCCGAATGTCACTCAAATGATCTGAAAGAAGGGAATGAGATTTCAGATGATCCAGGAAATGGGAGTTGAGGAGAATTTCATCAAAGGTTTTAGACAGAATAAAGGTTAGACCTATAAGGGGATAGTTTGAAGGGTCAGAGCGCCTACCCTTTTTCGGGATCGACTGAAGATATACGCGCTTCCACCATTGAGGAAAGGTATTAGTATGTGGGGCATAAAGAGTAGAGCGGAAAGAAGACATGCACCAACTCAGAAGTACACTCCGTCAAAACAACAAGAGAAATGCCATCCGTGCAACTAGCCTTCCTGACGTCCATTGAACTCAGGATCTCAGTGACCCGATCATGAGTAATGACGGGTGGAGACATAGGGCACCTGAGAGGACGAGTAGGAGAAAGGGTTGAGTTAGACGAAAAAAGGAGGCCAAAGAGATTAGCTTTTTCAGAAGGAGTACTAACAACAGAACCATCAGAACAAATAATAGAATGAAAGACAGATTTACAAAAAGTTAAAAATGTTTTGCCAAAGGCTGGAAATTTTTATCAGTAGGAGAACCAAGTAGGGCAGCGTATCTTCCTCTTAGTGGAAGTCATGCTTAGCCTGTCGAATAATATACCTGCAGCCATGAGCGTCGCCAGCTTCCTAGCTAGCAGCTTAAAGTTTTATAGCGTTTATATATATATATAAGGCCTATATATATATATATATATATATATATATATATATATATATATATATATATATATATATATATATATATATATATATATATATATATATATATATATATATATATATATATATAGCTACCGAGCTGATACGTAGCATTAGCATCGACTCTGCAGGCGTCGAGGCTTTCATGGATTCTACTAAAATCTTGAACGAAATAGACCTTCTTATGGGTGGACAGGGTGGTCAAAAAATTTCAGAAGGGAGGCAGAATGATTTAGGTGAGGACCTTAAATTAGCAATGGACTGCTGGAAGTGAACTAACACCAGCAAACACAAATTTTCTGTGTACACTCATCATAGCCAGTCCGTTTAACCTGTCGTCTTCCATAGTACTTCGCAGCCAAGTCTTGATCCTTCGCAGAGTACTGAAAGAGTGTTCTACTGTACTGGTGGTGCATGGCTGGGCGAGTAGTATCATCAAAGCCTTTTTCGTCGACGGAAAGAAAGGTTCAGTCTCCTTTAAGACTTGGGAGACAACAAGATCTTTTAGTTCTTCACTACTCAGTTTCTTGTCCTTCCAAATTTTGTACCAAAGTTCTAGCTCTTCTTCTATGCCTTCTAAGTGGTAAAACTATAAATGTGAAGCTGTATTTTCCTTTTAATCGATTGTTTTGATTGGCATGTGAAAGGGATGTAGATATGTCAATGTATAAGCAGGTGTATTTTCAGTAGAAAACCGTAATTCCAAAGAAGAGGCTATAGATTTCAGATTCAGAATTATGATCTTCTCCAGAACCCTGTGGGATTCCGTTGTTGATTATTGTTATGGTGCTGCTGCCACCAACAATCCGTGGTATATTCAGACTGTCCCAGTTGCTCGGCGATTTGATTAGCTTTAACACTTCATCGGCGATTTTTTCTTCATCTTCCGATGTTCCAAACTGTTACTTCAATAAATGTGTTGAATGTGCTGCGAGGTTTTGACGATATCCAGGGTCTCGATTGGAGAGCATTACAACTGGCTCTAATATCGCAGAGTACTTCACCATCAATATCATAATATGATGAATGCAGACGACTTACATGCCGCTGAATGCAACTGGAAAGCGCTTTTTCTTGTGGCGGTATTTCCCTCAATGCTAATGCTTTAATGCTTGCATCATTCGTAAAAAAGTGCTCCTCAAACACTCTGATGCACTTGTGTTGTCTAGACCATCCAGGTGGCATAGGCTTGATGTTTACTAATTTTCTTCAAGACCGACTCGTGAAACATAATAATGAGTCTCAAAGTTCCCACAGTATTGCGGATTTCTGGTATTGTGTTCAACCTCGTTTACTACTAGATTTAGTTTGTGTGAAGAGCAATGAAAGAACAATGATTTTTTATACTTTTCCGCAATATTGCTTGCTTAATAGACCTCCTTTGCTAGACATCGTAGAACAGCCATCGAAACCCAAGCCCACGAATTTCGGGATCCAGTTCTTTGTTCGTGATAAAATCGTCAATGGCTTTCGTAATGGTTTTGCGTCAAGCGCTTTCAGTTCTACAAAGCCATTAAATTCCTCTTTGACTTCATTGACCTCGTCAAAAATAGCGCAACCCTATAGATAATTGTTCCTTTCCAGAAATAGCGGTTTCATCTGCTAGTAGCTATACGCGCATGCTTCCTTTACTTTATTAACGATGCTTTCCTTTATAGTAGTACCAACATAGAGAAATTATCTCATTCTTGTGAAATTGAACTGATTGGTATGTGGCATTTTTTCTTTCCTTTTCAAAATGATTTTTCAATGACTGACTCTGGCATCTATTCGTAAGCGGCAACAAATCTTGCAACACTCCTCATAATGATGCTTACCCCGAAGAGGTAAATCGTGCGTACCAGAAAATGTCAGACATGAAATTATTGAGGATAATATTTGTTTTATTTTCTTCTATGATTTTCTTAGAATGCTGGTTAATTTGGATGTCTACCGGCACGTCCTGTAGGAACAATCTTGCAGCTTCAACAGCAGTTTCATGCCACTCTGTGTTTCAGTCTGTCCCTCTTACAAACGGCATGAACATCTTTATATTTAGTGAAAAGTCTAATAAACGAGCCTAATTACTACACTGCACCGTAAATTCTCAATATTGGATGAAAATAGAAATGGCAACGTATAGTCGGTCCCTTTCCATCCAAGCGCCTGGAGTATGTCAGCCAAGGTGAATATGTTCCAACCATTCATAATTTAATTTCCTCTTTAAGTAGATAGCATCTTCCAAAAAATTATTGGTCTTAGGTGGATTCTAACATTCTTTCAGTAACTTTCTTTTTCTCAGTCGAAATCATTGATGAAATCATACTAGTCTTGGATCTAGTATAGCGAATTAACGATACTACCAATTTTAACTAAACGTTAAAAGAGTATAGGAAAATTGCACAAACTGACCTTTCTTTTTATATATATTATAGCTTGTACTTTAAAACTCTCTACATCACAAGAAAGAGTGGTGTTGCTTTTGAGAAGAGAGTAAAAACACTTCTAGGGGAGGGCAGCTGCCCCCCGACGACGCCCATGCCTGCAGCGATTCCTACCTATCAGAGTGAAAATTAGTAAGAGTGATAGGAGAACAAGAGTTTTTCCACTCCCGAACGCAATGTCTCACTCTTAAATGGCGTGAGAACAAGTGCCATCCACCCATAATTTGGGAGAAAATGATATAATTGAAGGTAGAATGAACCTGCTCATCCCTTGAATGAGTGACATAAGACCAGAAATGATACCCCGCTTTTATCACTTTGTAACACTTTGTGACACTATTCCTTCCAGCATCAATTTTATGAAGTTTAAGGCGCGCATTTAAATTTCTTAACCCTTTCCTCCAGAATTTTCCATTTAATATTTTCGGGCAGTGGTTAACTTCGATTATGTTGTATATATTTCACATGAAATCCTAAACATGTGTAATGTGTCACGAGAACTTGCCGCGCAAATCGAACATTTAATTCATTTAGTCCTGAAATTCAATTTTTAAAAAAAATGAAATGTAACAATAAAGGATGATTAAAATATAATAAAGAAAAACCAAATACTTTTTAGTGAATTTTTTTTAGAATGTTGATGGTCAGATTATTCTTCCTTCTTGTTATCATTATCTTGCTGTATAGGCGCAATTCTGCTTCCACATCGCAGGAAATTTGGCTGCTTCCCTTTTGTGTCTACGTCAGCTTCAAAGCTTCGCTGTTTTCCATTTATCTGTTTTACTATGGGCATATTTATAGTCTTTTATTATATTTAGTTTTCTTTAAAAGTAATCACTCAGACACTTTTTCACTAACATCTTTCTGTTCACTACTTACTTCATTGCTAGAAGTTTGTAGTTTCATATTATTAAGGTATGGATAAAGTGGTCGAATTAAAACCATTAAAAAAATATGGAAAATTCTAAATAATAGAATATGATCTAGCATGTGTATCGTATTATGAAAATTTCCAAATTTTTATTCCTTTACTTTTTTATTTATTGAAAATATATTATGATTATAATAATAAAAAAATATTTCTTTGAAGCTGACATGAAACAATACAGCACTTTACTTTTTTCACTTTCAGATTATAACCAATCATATTTTGGAAAAAGGGTTCTGCCTGAATCAAGTTACATAAGCGAACCACGATACTTTATGCAGAACATTTAAGGAGAGGTAAGCTTAATTCCTTCTCGTTTGACTACTTCATTATTTTATTTGAATTGTCAAAAAACCTGAAAGTCAAAGTCAATGCTCATTATACATCATTCATATGCAACCGAAGCCATCAAACGTTTTTGGTTATATTACTTAGTGATAGCATGTTCAAATGATAAAATATCTTTAATTAATATATAATTTTAACAAATTTCTTCTTTCTTTTTAAATTAAGTTTAATATTATGGAGTACAATGACCGTTGTTTAAAGTAAACTTACTATATTATTTTGCCATAATACTCAACAACTTTTTATCATTTAGATCAGAGTCACCTCAGGGCATCGTCTACGGATGAAATAGGTAAGTTCATTCTAAATTTTTATTTCTTATATTATTAACTTTTTTCACTCCTCACAATTTTTAGGTAACCAATTTTAAAGAATCTTGTAACTAACGTTTAGATCAATTTAGAGTATTTAATATGTGAATCAGAAAGGAATTGACCCTCCGAGAAAATCATCGAAAAATCACTGGTCAATTTAAATTATTAATTTATTATATTATTATTATTATTACTCTATTATTATTTATTATTATTATATTATTATTTATTATTATTATTATTATTATTATTATTATTATTATTGTACTGGTCAACAAATTAAAAATAAATTTTAAGAACACAAGTAAGTGACCTTAAATCTATTTTCTATGACGAATCTGAAAATCGAATCAGCTTTTCTCTATCACGCTCAAATATTTAGTTACGATACTTCAAAAATAATGGGAATAACATGTTTTCCTTTAATTAAATATCATTTCAGAAGTTAGTAAGTACATTAAATTTGTACTGTGTTTGTTTGCTGATAATTGGTCTGTTCTTACCTGATGAAAACTTTCTTCTTTTATATACTTGATGAAGTCTTTCTCTTTTCAAGAAAATTCTAATCAGTAGTCACTCATCTAAAGATTCATATCATCTGCCTTGTAAAACGCTGCTCTATTTGTAATATATTCTCATGGATGGAACCGTTCTCTTTGTTCGTCGTTCACAGCACCCATAGTTTGGAAAGAAAGCCTAAAATGAGAATATAAATAAATAAATGTTCATTACATTCTGTTAACCTTATAAATTCTGTTAACTAAATGTCAATTAATCATTCTGTAACTAATAATTCTGTAACTTCTACTCACCAAAGAGTTTTTTCTATTCACCTACAACCGGAAACAAAAATTTCTTACATAGTAAGCTTCTCATATTGGACATGGTAGTCAGCCAATTTTATAATGACGGAAGGAAGAGCGAAGAATCTCTGAAACCACCAAGAAACGAAAAAAAACCACACCGGCTTATAGCATTCTAACATATAAGACACACTTCTAACCTCATCCACCCCAGACACTCCGCAATAATCAAACACATCCAGCACTCCATTAAACACAATGAGCATTCCGAATATCCAAACACACAATACTTCCAGATCGTCCATTGAAACATCTCCACAGAACAAGCTTTGACCGTCAAACAGAAAAGTAATGCTGTCCCGTCTGCGCTCTGGAAACCATGTAAAATAAAAATGTAAGGCATATATATATATATATATCTATATAATATATATATATATATATATATCTATATACTATATATATATATATATATATATATAATATATATATATATATATATATTTATATTATATATTATATATATATATATATATATATATAGTATATAATTAGAAATTAGAGATGGGGTGGCGGAATGGTGTTAGAAATGATGGAGATGAAGTGGAGGGTGAATTACCTATTATATGAAGATGATTTTTGTTTTGTGTGGTGAACCTAAAGAGAGTTTTGAGAGGATTGGTAGAGAGGAATTTGGGAGGGTGTGTAAAAAGGAGGGGTTTTGAAAGTAAACGTGATAGGAAGGGTTATGGTTGTGAGTTAGGAACTTCCTCAGTGTGAAGTTATGTTAGATGTGAGCAGCTGGAACAGTGTCCTGAGTTTAAATATTTTAGGGTATATGTGTTGGATGAGAAGGGAAGGATGATGCAGACGTATAGTAGGAAAAGTTTGTTGAATGCCAGGTAAGGTTGCTGGTGCGCAATAAAATCGTTGGTGAATGTAAGGACTATCAGTTCTTGAATGCGCTAGGGTCTTTACATGAGGGTATGTTGTTACCTTGTTAATGTATAGTAATGCATAGTAGTGAGACTAGGTCTGGAATAAGAAGTATTAGATCTTAAATTCAATGTTATCAAGATGGTAGCCAATCTTAGGGGCTTATGCTCGGTGTGAGTTGAAGAATTGTTAATAAATTCATGAGGAAATGAATCGTATTTAGAGACTTTTCCCTTTTTTGGTTCGTGTGGTGCGTGAAGAAAGGTAATTGTAGAAAATAACTGAAAGTATGTTGAGATTGGTTTTGGGTCATGTGGAATAGGATGAATTGTATAGTCGGTTTGGTTACTGCGATGCTTAGTGGCGAGATGTGTTGGGCAACCTGACCGGCTGGGATGATTTCCGAAGAGAAAGCTGATTGAAGTCAGTAATCTTAATGTCTTGAAGGAGAGAAATTGTGAGTTTGGTGACAGAGGCAAGAATAAAGGTGCTTAATTAGGAGGCGAATGTGGGGTTTTCTGGTGAGGGGGTATGGTGGGGCTTACCTGGGCAAGGGATAACCGCTTACACTGACGATTTACCATAGTTGAGGTCCGACGCGGTCTCGTGAAGCTCTGGGTTGGACTTTTTTGGTCATGTGACGAGCTTTCACAATTTAATGGTACAGAGGGGCTTGGTAAGGCTGGGCTTCCTTTCGACTTTTTCATAATTCTTCTACTGCTCTTTCTTTTCCGATGCTATGTTACGTCACCTTACCTTCCCTAGTCGTGGGGAGAACAAGGAAGATGAAGAAGTAAGTTATTATATATATATATATTGATTTTTTTTTTATATATCATTATTTTATATATTATATATATATTATATTATATATTATTATAAATTAATCATATAATTATTATATATATATATATATTATCTATATTATATTTTGTATATATTATTATATATTATTATATTATATATTATTTTATATATAATATTTATATTATCTTAATATTTTCTCATAAATCTTTTATTTTACTTTGTGGCCAGTACTGAATTGGCTGGACTGGCTTGACTGGCTTACTTCTCACTCATGGCTTAAGCTCAAGATTGAGCGCATGGTATATATATATATTATAATTATCATATATAATATATTATTATTATTTATTATATATATATTATTATATATATATATAAATAAAGTTTGTTTTATAAAAATATTAATTTTTAATTATATTATAATCTTTTTTACTTATAATTTTAATACTATTAATTAAATATATTATATATGATTTATATTATTATGATTATATATATTGCGTTCCTTATACGAATACGATAGAAGGAGATCGGTTTCAGGTATTAATTTGAACTGGGAAGTTTAGAAAGGTATTCTCTTTGATCTTAGATTTTCTTGTTTCTTTTCTTTCTTTTCTCTTCTTTCTTCTCTTTTTCTTTTTCTTTTTTTTTTTTTTTTGGTTCAGGTAATTTTTTTTGAATTAATTTGTTAGGGAATAGCAGCCCACATAACCTGAATACTAAGCCTATACTTAATCCAACTTAACCTAAATCTCTTATATACTTAACTACACTAACCTAACCAACCTACCTAACCTATACTAAATCTCTAACTAAGACCTAACTAAACCTACACTATACCTTACCTAAAGTAACATAATTCAAAATTTACCTGAAACCATCTTTCCTTCTATCGTATTCGTTTGTACGTAAAATTTTTTCAAAATTTACCTGAAACCATGTTCTTTCTATCGTATGTTCGTATCAAGGTCCGCATATATTATATATATATATACTAGTATATTATATATATATATTATATATATTATATATATTATATGATATATATTATATTTATATATATATCTATAATATGAGTATATACCGTTATATCTATATATATATAATATATATCAGTAATATATATATACTTAAAACTAATACTCGGCACGCTATCTATGCACGAGTGGCGACGTAAGGCCAGTCAAGCCGAGTCCATGCTCGACTCGCCACGCTTTCGTTCATCAGCCATGAGGTGGTAACGTAATGCGGTCAAGCCTATTCACGCCATTCACTTGACCAGCAAGGTAAATCTTATGCCCTATATATATATTATTATATTATATATATCTATAGTATTATATAGTATTTATTATATAGTATATTTACTATATTCTATTATATATATATAATATTTTCTATATATATATATATTCTGATATATATATTATTGCGTCTCAATGTCTAGGACTCACCACGGCTCTAAAGTAAGTCGGCCATACCTGGGTTCTGAAAAATCCCTTCATCTCCATTTGGGAGGGGCCCTGTTTCAATATATTTATATATTAGTACTATATTATTATATATATTTATATATTATATTATATATATTATTTATAACTATTTATTATACTATATATATTATATATATCTGATATAGTATATTTTGCTAGTTTATTTATTAATATTATAGTATATAATATTTATATATAATATATTATTAATATATAATATATACTATTTATACTATATATTATATTATATATATATATAGTCATAATATGTATATATTATTATTTATATATATATATATAATTAATTATATATATATTATATATATATTATTTATATATATATTATATTATATAATATATATCTACCTATCCTCCGTAGGTGTATGCACCTGGTCATCTGTCTTGCACGAAGCTCCTCCATCGTCGTCGATCATCGTAAACTCTTTTCTCCTCCTCATGGATTCTTCAAACCTTCCTCCACGCTTCTCTCAAACCATCCCTCCACCTTCTACCTCTGGGCGCTCCCACTCCTAATCTCTCCTCGGCTGCCTCACTCATATATACTCTTTTCGCATACACTCTATTTGCTTCATCTCCTCACTGTTCGGTTACGGCAGAATCTCAACTCCCTTCTTACTGTTTCTAATATACTCTCCACTTCATATATCTTGCCTCTCAACTTTCATTCATTGTCTTCCTCCTTATCCAACCTTGCCACCCTCCATTATCATCTTAATACTTTTCATTTCGCTGACCTATACCTTTACTTTTAACTTCTGTATTTAGTGTCCACGCCGGTGTCCTATCAAGTCCATATGGTTAATATGGGGCCATCAATAATGTTGGTCTCATCTGTATTATTGTTTTGCTTCCTAGGTATATTATCGGTGCCTTGAGCAGGAGGGTAACAACGGACGTGCATAGTGTCCATAACTTTCAAAATTTAGTGGTTCAACTCCATGGGAACATATAATTTTTTTCCTGCTCTCTCCAGCTATTACCACTCTCCTACATATTCCACTGGTTCTGTCTTGTTTCAGTACTTCCTCCTCCAACTATATTTCAAGCTCCTCCTGCCCCCTACTCACCATCATAACCTCCATCTTTTCCTTATTGATTTTCATTCCTTCTCAGTAGTCACCTTAGTCCCATATACCACTAGTTAAACCTCTGCAGAGGCCTCCTTGACTCTGGAGATCAACGTCTAGATCATCCCGTGTATCCAAAGATTATCTTTCCATCTCACCTTGTCCCCTGTACCACCATGCCATCAATAGTGGCCATAAACGTTATGAACCAAAATATAAAGTACAAGCTCTCCGTTTTACACCTGTTTGTTTATTCCAAACGCAGTACTATCCATACAATCTGTGTTTTTCTTCTTACATACGCTGTCCACATATGTGCTTTTTATAGCTCTTATCAGTTAGTCAGGTCACACCATACTCCCTTCCTGCCCTCGGCACACGATCGAAACCGCTTTTTCTAAATCGTCGCGCTAAAGGCGCGATTTGCTTTCCTTCTGCCATTCATAAGTCTTTCTCACACATCATCTTCAGTGAAAAATCAAATCAATTGTCGTCTTCCCGATCAAAAACCATGCTGCCATTCACCCAATTTATTTTCGACTGTCTTCTCAATCTTCTCTAGATTATTCTCTCGTACACCTTTGCAAAATGTGGCATCAGGGCAATTCCCCTGTAATTTTTACAGTCGGGTTTATCACCTTTCTTGTATATAGTTCTTGTATATAGGACATAATACCGATTTGTTCCAATCCTCGCGTGTTTTTCTCTTCGTTTAAGCACTTATTTAACTTCCGTCATCCAGCAAAACACCATCTCACCAGCTCCTCTCAATATCTCACCGGCAGCATATCCTCGCCTGCTGCTACGATTTCAACTTTGTCATCGCTTGTTCCGCACCTCCTCATGTAAATCTGCCACTCCCGCTTTTTAACGCCAATAGTCGTTCTTCCCATTGTTCCTCTTCTTCTATTATGTTATTCGGGATATTTAAAAGCTGTTTGAAATATTCCTTCCACCTTCCGCTAATATCGGAGGGGTTGTGAATAATGTTTCGCATTTTCATTCTTTATTGCATAGGTTGGTGGGGCAGAGCTCTTCTCTATAGTTTTTGCAAACATGCTGTAGATTAGCATTTCTCGTCCCTGAAAGGTCTTCCTCAGTACTCCAATCTTTTTCCTATGTACTCTTACTTTCGTTGCCTCTTCTTTTAATCTGTTTCACTCTCTTCTTCTCGTTTCCACATGTCTCATCCCTCTCCTTCCCTCCTCTATGTCTTTATCCAACTAAAACATTTCATTTTTCTCTTTACCGCCTTCTGAACTTGTTCAGTCCACCATGGCGTTTTGCTTTTTTTTCCATGATCTTCTTCACTTCACAACATCCTCAGACACTTCTCACAGGGCGTCCCTCAATGCTCTCCAACTTTGTCCACCGCATCCATCACCCACTTTCTCCTTTTTATCTTCCACTTCCATCTTTGACTCTTTATGGGTCTTTCATAACTTTATTCGCAACCATAATCTCTTCTAACCTTTCATTTACATGGTTTAACACCATCTATTCTAATCTTTCCCACCACCAAACGGTGAACTGAGGTCTCCCGAGACCGACGGTATACTCTTCACATCTTTAAACAGTCTTTTTGTTATTTGTTAGTATTAAAAGTCAATCATTGATTTCCCCTCGTATCCTCTACCCTCTCCATTCCATCTGTACCACGTCCATTTGTGGCTTTCTCTATGGTTGTAAAAAAGTGTTCATCACGCTCATATCATTTTGTACACAAAAATCTATAACCCCCCCCTGCGGGGTTCCTTCCTCCAATACCAAAAGCCCTATCACTCCCACCACCGAACCGTCGGTCCTGTCCAACAATGTTTCGTTTAAGTCACCCAATATTGCGATGTTTTCTTGATGTGACGCTTTCTCCTTCATATTTTGCAGCTCTCGAATAGAAACTCTCTCTTTCTTTCAACGGTCTTCCTTGTTGGGGGGGCATACACGTTGAATATTAAACTCAGTATGGCTCTGATCCGCGATCTGTTCTTTGATCGATGAGCAGCCAGAGATCCTTTTTCATTTATCTTTTCTGCTTCTGATATTACTTTAATGCTCGTGTGCTAGTTCTGGGTGTCAAAAACGCGCTCAAACTACCCATGTTTCTATCTCTTGCTGCCCTCACGGGTAAGACGTTAGTTCTGGTTAATTCACCATGCAGGCCCTTCACTCCCTGCATCCCCGACAGTCCTGGTTTCACAACTCCCTGACATCACAGCTCCTAGTCCTCTACAGTCAGTTCATAAGAAGCATCATCTCCTCCTTCCGTTTCCGCTTCGTGTTTGCCACATTTTATAAGTGCAACCCTCAGGTTTTCTTTTAGTATTTCCAATTCGTATTCTAAATCGCGCCGTCCTTTGATCAAAATGTTCCAAGGGTTTTGTCGCGCGGTAAGACATGAGTTTCTGAGCACTTGGTGGCGTGATATGCCTATGTCCCAACCCACTCGAGACTTCTAATTAGCACGCATAGCCATTGTTCAGTCTTTCCTCGAATAGCTACAGGAGGTTTCCACAGTCCTCCCAACTTTAAACGCTGGCATGGTTAAGTCCATTCTCCGTAGCGTCGACAAAGGTTAATACAGTTTTTTTGTTCGTGTAGACGTAACTACACGTAATCTCGGTGGATATATATCTATATATATATATTATATATATATATATTATCATACTATATATATATATAGTATATATATATATTATACATATTATAATATATTATATAATATATACTATATATATTATATATTATATTTAGTATATTATTTATATATATATAACTGTTGTATATTATATATATATATTATTACTATTTATATATATATTTATTATATATTCTAATCGGTAATATAGTATATATATATATATTATATAATATATATATATATATATATATAATCTATATATATATCTTTATATAATACTATTATATATATATATTATATATATATATAGTTATTGTAGTCATGGGGCTTGTTGTTATGGCGATTGGATTAGTGGTAATTTTTTTAACTACAGAATTATTTGATTTTGTTAGCAAGCACCACTTTATAAATTTATTCTTTTATTATTAGTAAATTTAATTTTCAAAAAAAAAGTATACAAATATATACAACGGGGTTTTTGGGGGGGGGGGGGGTCCGGAACCTTAGACACAAAAATAAAGAAAAAAATTATTTACAAACCAAAAATTTTTAAACATTTTTGTAAATCAATAGGTTTTTTTTTTTATTTGGGTGGGTTTTAGTAAACATTTTTAGGCGACGTAAAACTAGTGTAAGTAAACACCTGGATGCAGTTTATATTTTGTAGGGCAACTTTCCATCGATTACTTAATCTTTACTTTTTGCTTCAAATCGCTATGGCAATTTCGTTCTGATGAGAATCCATCATCGCTTTATAAGCTTGGACTTGAAAGGTGACTCCTTGGGGAACCAGGATGGTTCGCTCGTGTTAAGACGATGGATCGTTCTCATCGGAACTATAGGATGGCGGTTACCATCCAGAGAGAATATATATATATATATATATATAATATAGTATATTATATTATATATATATTTATGTATATATATATAATATATATATTATATATATAAATATATATATATATATTATATATATATATATTATATATCTAATATATTATATATATATATATTTAATATATATAATATAATATATATAATATATATATATATATATATATATTATCTTCGTCCTATCCCTAGATTGGGGGCGAGGTGCGTAGCATTCACTGAAGCCAAAAAAAAGAAGAACATGACGGTCCGAAAATAAGGCCCCACACCCTTCTACCATCCTTTTTATACTCCAGTGAGAAATCGCGTAATCAGAAAAAATCCAACCCAGGGGGTTTTCACGAGACTGCGACGAACTTCACTGTGATATCTCGTCAAAATGTGGGGCTCATCCCTGGGCAAAGCCACAAATAACCCCCGCCTCACAAACCCCATCGCATTCACGTCTATTATGCACTTTCTTCTCGCCTCTGGCAACTCACATTCTTCTCTTCAGGCATTCCTTTTTCTTAGGTCTCCCAGCCGTTCAATTCCCCAGCACACTCACCAATGTACATCCGTATTAATCAACCGACTATCATCCATCCTTTTCCACATGACCAAACCATCAAGCAATGGTACATCTCGTTTATTCTCATCATTTCATGCCTTCTTCACACATTACAGACTCCTAATGGTTCTTTCCTCATTTTATCAATTCTTCTCATACCTAACATGCCCCTAAGACTGTCCATCTGAACACTTTGTACCTTAGATCTATACCTCTTAAATCCAGACATAGTTTCACTACTATTCATTACACAGGTAACAACAGACCCTAGCCGACTCAAGACTTAGTCCTTTCATATAAACACAAGGGATTTAATTGCACCAGCCACATTCCTATCATTCACAACTTTTCTACTACATTCTGCATTATCCGTTCCCTTTTCATTAAACGTATATCCTAAATTTTTAAACTCAGATCTTGTTCCAGTTGCTCACTCGTAGACATGGGCTCACACGACACGGACTCCCCTCATTCACTACAATAACTTTACTTATCCACATTTACTTTCAAACCATTTCTTTTACACATCCTGGAAAACCCCTCTACCGATCAATCTCTCAAACTTTCTTCAGATTCACCACACAAAACCAGATCATCCGCATATAATAAGCAGGGTACCCTGCACTCTCTTCCATTCTCCATAATTCAAACACCCTCCCTTGCTACCCTCACCTCTAATTCTTTCATAACACCATCCATATACAAATTAAATAACCAAGGAGCCATAACACATCTCTGCCTGACTCTGCTATTAATATTAAACCAATAACTTCCGACTCATTATTTTACACTACGCTTTCACTTTCGCATACATTAACATACTTTTTGATTCCATTCAGAAGCCTAACTCAAACACCTACTATCATATCACTATCACCTGCCATAGAGCTTCCCTATTAATCCTGTCATACGCCTGTTGCAAATACAATTTATTCTTCTCTTTCATTTTTCAATCATTTGTTTGAATGTAAAAGTTTGATCCACACATCCTCTGCACTTCTCTAAATGCAGACCTTGTTTCTTCACCGAATCAGTATCCTTCAGTCACTCAATGCTACACTTTCAACCAAAATACCAGCATATAACTACCCTACAACATTAAATAAACTAATTTCCCAATAATTACCCTTATCCCCCTCACCCTTATATAAGGGTGAGGTAGATAAGGGGAACTACTATCCCCCCTTACCCTTTATAAGGGTACTATTACTCCTCTCCTCCAATCTCTCGGAAATATACCCATCCATAAACGCTTTGTTACACAAATTACAAAATACAAACCTACGCATCCCTCGTTCTCATTCTTGATCATTTCAATATTATAAATTCCATCTATGCTGCAGATTTACCATTCTTCAACTTTTTCACCTTACTAATTACTCCATCCTCAAAATACTCCATTTCTTCTTGCACCATCAACGCCAAATACATTCTCTATTACCTCTTCATTACTGCCAATGTTATGCAATTTTTCGAAGTGTTCCCCGGCCACACTCCTTCTCTCATCTTGATCAGCTACGAGAGCCACCATCCCTATTCATTATTAATATGCAGATTCCCCATACTTTATCTTAAACGTCGATCTCCTTCCAGAATAGCTCCTATTCCCCTTGTAAATCCCCATTCATCCGTTCTTCCAAACTGTTCATTTACTTCCTTTTTTCCATCCTTATATAATTCAACGTCTTTCTTTTTTGAGACGCTCATCATTTAGCTTTTACACATTCAACACGCCTAATTTACTTTTTCACCGCTTGCAATCACCTCCTTCATTCCACATTCATGTTGAGATTCTTTACTTCTATCTTAAGCACATCCACATACTTCTTTTTACTACTTAACAAAGGCTCCTTCATTTGTGCCCAGATTTTGTCAGTTTCATCTTTGTTCACCATTCACTGATTTATTCGCAAGCACGCTCTTAAATTACTTTTTCCTTATTCCCTTGTTCACGATTAGCTCTCCTGCGCTCTTAATTCTTCACGCTCCTTCGCTTACATCTTTTCCTCTCGCATCAAGCCCGCCACTAACGTAATCTTACATAAAAACAAAATAATGATGCGCGATAAACCCATCCCAAACCCCCTCACTATTTTAACATCATTCACATACTTCAACATCCTCTTTAACAACACAAAATTAATCATACTCTTTTCACTTCGAACACCATCTCTACTTAACAACTCTAGTATACTTATGAATACTCTTTTTGAGTTGAAGAAATTAATTACTTTTTCTCATACTTCTTTCTCACAGACAGCATGATGACAAATTGGATCATTTTTTCCCGCAACCCCAAAGGAACCAGTTATACCATCCCTTTTCTGATTCACCTATCCCATCCTTTTAGATTGCCCAACACAAATCACTCTGAATTCCTATGACGGCATGTCAAACGTATCAGATTATTCCAGACATTTGCACTGCTCCTCACATGACCCTCAGATCTACCATATGCTTACAACCACCCACACACACACACACAGCACACACACACACACACACACACACAGATCCACAGACACGCAGACACAACACCACACACGGACACACACTCACAACAACACCCCGACATACACCCACACAACACCCACACACCACACACACACACACACACACACAACACACCACACACACAACTCACCAC